>JAHZNE010003914.1:0-45456 GCA_027744055.1 Callyntrura sp. NNG-2020
TTTTTCCGAAAATGACACAACAGCACAATGATTGAATCTCTCAACATTGATGGAATACAATAAATCTCCATTTACGATACATAACCTTATAAAAAATCACTCAAAGCCTTAATGATAACTGTAAGATTTTAAATTTAAATTTAAAAAATGTTGAGGTTTATTTATAAACACTTTAAAACATGTGTTTTGGGAGTAATGTTTTTAGGTTTGGTTTAGAAGTATGATTTCGTGTAATTACTATCCAAAACTAGGAAAAAAAATTTAGAATTAAATATGTTTAGTATTTCCTTGTAGATGAACCAGTAGGCTGCAAATTAGCAGGCGTTATTACAAATTTAGAAAAAAATGAAAGTTAGCTATTTCCTATTTTCAAATAACCACCTCAAGAAATAAAATCACCCGGTTCAGCGCATCTGCGCTGAGGATTTAGAATTTGCAGCGTTCTGGTATCTTATCATGAAATTACATTTATTTAAATACACGATCTATCATTATATTTGGTATTTATTCTGCAATACCAGCTATCCTCACATAACTATATAGCTACCTTTTACCGCTATTTAAAGTAGCAAAGATTAAATAGTTTGCATAGCTAAATGTGATATCGACTATTCATAACTAATTTGGAGCTGATAAAATCGCTGATTTTAAAAATATTGGAAACATGAAAATAAGAACCATCATCAGGTTTACCTCTGGCTGACCGAAAATGCGATGGTACTGTAAATGAGTTGCAACAATGTACATTTTGAAATAAACATTTTTTATTTCATCTTTTGCATGACGTGTCCGTAAATATCAAATATCAAAATACGGGATCACTGATAGCCAAATCACTCATTTTAGAATTACAATGTTAACACCAATTCATCTGCCTACATTTTCCCAGACATCTCACTCATATCAACAAAACATGGTACACAGAAAGAGGAATTGTTAATGCCTTTGTAAGTGCGTGAGAATGCGTAGATGTAACATGTAACATGTTACTGCTAGAAATGCGCCCACCAAAATAGTTGAAGCGAAAGGATCATTTATAAAAATACGTGTAAAATTCCTCAGCAATCTTAAGCTCGTCTCTTGACGGAAGAAAAAGGAACGGTCGATGGCAGCGTGAAAAATTGTTTGAATGGTGTATGTTTTTCATTTGATGATGATGTGCGGAAAAATTAACAGTACCCACATTTATTTCATGATGATGATAAATAATTCCTTCCCTGTTTTCATATACATAACATAACGTTGTTTTTGTTAGTTTAGCTATTTCCCATTTTCTCTCTCTCGCTCAACAATCACACTCGCATTAGCTCGTTGTTGGTTCGTTTGGCTTCGGGGAAATCATATCATTAAAATTGAATGACGCTGCGTCAAAATAAAATATTTTACAGAGCCTTAGTCTGCCTGTACGTACATGTAAGAGTACCTACCTATATATATGATGTGGTTACCATTTTTTGCTCCTCTCTGGCACACACAGTGCAGCACTAACTGAGTCAATGACTATTTACTACTGACTTACTTTTCACTTTAATTTTTGTGTCATTTCATGAACGACGATGGTGATGTTGCTCATGGCAATTGAAGCGTTTTTTACAGAGATCTCACCGGCCACTATTCATCCACCTCACCCATCTTCCTCTTTTTTAGTATCTTACATTTTTGCAGTCATGGTTATTCGGTGCCAGAGAGTCAGTTGAAAAGTTGATGTGCATGCCGTATTTCACAAGTACACATTCCTGTTGCCTGCAGGAAGTTGCCGTTGCCACAGATTGCCACTATCGAATAACGAACGAAAATGACTTTGGAAAAGGCAGCTCACAATAACCGTCATAAATATTCATTCGTGCAATATGATACGCATTTTAAAGGTGGAACTGAAGACTTACTTAAATGTAGACATTGCTTTGGCAAAAAGGTGAAAGACTCGGAAAATCTACGCACACTCAGCGACAGCACATCTGTTGTATGTTGCCAAATAAAAAAAGCAACATTTTTTCTCATTTGTAAGCTCTGAGCTCTTTATACATCGGCCATTTTGGAATTATGATTATCCAAAAAAATTGTTCTATCATCAATAGATAATAATTGCGAATTAAAATTTATTACTCTGTTTTTATAATTACTCCTCTTTGAAGGCTAAAGGGGCAAACTTTCATTTAAATTCTGCTTTTATTGCATCTCATAATCCAATTTGGGCTATCGCAATGTTCTTATCCGATGTCTTACACGTACCGTATAATTAAGGCATCATTTCTCAATAAAAGCTAATATAATCTCACGGTCAGAGAAGAAGGATCGTTGGGGATTTGCTGACAATTATATCAAAGTCCTCAAGTATTCTGTTTAAATGCAAATGCATGTCGTAAAAACTGCACTTTAAAGGCAATGAAGAAGAAACAACTTCATCCTAACTGCCAAGATACCTAGATACTACAGGGGATACTGTACTGTCAAATACGTCGTCGAGTGAGGGGGTAACCGGCATCGTAGCGTGTCTTGTCTGGTGCTTCTAAATTTTCTCCGTTGACCGTTCCTGTACGTTTTCGACTAATTATTGAATTGACACTATAAATACATGAATCTACCGCTAGCATTCAAATCTGTGAGAAATACGTAAATACCCCTAGAGGTATCAACGCAAACGCAGCACTGCTCATTTCGGAGTTTTGGACCACCTACAACTAATAGTATTCACATCGACCTAATTGTTGCTGTGTTTCAATTGTTAGTAAAACGACCATGCTTATATTTCCTCTCTCACAAAAGTAGCTCTTTAGCACACTCAATCATCCTAAACTTTCTTTTTTATCGGCGGCAGCACCTCAGTGCCTGCATGTTTTATGCAGGTACATGCGTAAAAAATAGGTACGTCACATTTTTGGCTTTTGTACATGTGCGTGTCAATAACTTAAGAGCGTCATCAAAAATTAACTGTGATATATATTTGTACTTGTGCGAACGAGCCAACAAACATAATTTCACATACGCTTGCGGCTATCGTTTTTTGCATATCCTCTTTAAAATTGCTACATGTACCATTTTTTTCATACTTGCATGTCGCTGAACGAAACGCTTTGCTTGTGCACAACGAAAATCATCTAAAAAAAATGTGCCACGACGATGATTACCCTCTTGCTTTGTAATAATACGGTATTGTTATTATTATTAACAGTATTAGCAGCTAGTCCTAAGCCCTACCACCCCATAATACGTTATGATGCATTGTCGTTGTCAATAAGTTTGTTGCAATCCGATGAAAGTATTAAAACAAGAATTTAAAAATCATTCTTTGTTCTCGATACGTTCATCATTCATTGTTGTATGTTGTATATGTATTATTTGTTATAAAAGTGTGTGTTCAGCCTATTACTGACTAACGAACCATAAATCGCCAATCAGCGACGACACAATTCAAATCAGTCCATTTATATTCCATTTGCTAGTTTATAGTATGTTTGACATTACACCTATACCAGTCATTTAGTGACCTCATAACCATTATACAACCTGCACACACATTGTTGATGCAAGCATCATCATCGTCATCATCGTCATCGCCAGACGATCAAGCGAGGTATTTATAAATCATTTTTTTGAAAAAAATAATCAATATGAAATTTTGTTGCTGACGAGCTACTCAAAGGAGAGATTGGTGATGGTAGTGATGGTGGGGTGTTGCATGATTCATGACACAATACAACTGTGTTGATGATGATTCGTCTCTGATTTTGTACTCAAAATTTGCATACGGTGTGGTGGTGATAGTAGTAATGTTATAGTGGCTCCGTGTGTCTGTACGGTTGGTTAGTGTCGTCGTCGTCGTCGTCGATGATGATGATAATAGCGATGATGATGATGTTGGTGTACAAAGTAGTAAATGCACTATGTAAGCGTTGTGTGTGTAAAAATATCATGGGTTGATGGTTTATAGATGGGAAAGAAGCAATTATAATCGCTCATGAGAAGAGATACAATAGGGATGAGAATCGAATAGTGTTCTGAGTTATTGGATATTTTGATAATGGGGGGATGAAGAAAGAAAAGAAACACTTGTTCATCTTCCTTCATCTCATCACCATCACCAACTTCGCCTCACTAGTCGCGTCCCGTCTGTATAGGTATTCGGTATTCTTTGTTGCAGTAGTAGTAATAGTAAGGTTTATATAAGAAGTGATATGCGAGTATGGAAGATATTAGACGTTGTCTACCTGTATGTGTGACGAGAATACTGATGAATCTTTGCAGATTAGAAAAAATCGTTCCTCTGTTCAGTCTTCAGCACACTTGTATTATATATTATCTGTGGAGCAGCCTACAGAATAAAACAAGGCCAGGACCCACATGCATCGTAACAACAATATAATTTCCTTTGGATGATGATATATAAATTTTAAAGTTTGGCAGGAGTCGATAGTGATAGTGATGATGGCAAGCATCGTGATAGAGCATCCCTTTTTCTCAAAAGTTTGCGACTGTTTTGCAGGCCGTCGTAGCTTCACTAGCTTTGTATGCAAGACGCTTTTGCATCATTTTCTTCAAAATTTTCGGTTCTTGTAATCATACGCAACAGGCAAACAATTACGAGGATACCTAGAAAAGTAGGGGGAAAGTTAATTGCGACCTGAAAATATATTCACACGCGAAAGAAAAAGAAAATCTAGTTAAATTCATTTGCATATTCATCAGTTTTTATCAAGAAACCTGGAATGTGCTGAAAATTCAATTATGACATTTATACATTCAAATATTTGTTATCGACTTTTGTGAATTTCTCTGAACAGCCTTCACGTAATATTGAATGCTTCAACAACCACAAAATCAGCATATAAATCTGACGATTTTCACGAATCCATTAAGTTTCAGCATCCTTCTTGTACACAAAAGAAACTATAAGTAAACGTTTTATTTTGCTTGATTTACATACATACGTACAAATTCACTTTCCAAACTTTTTTCGTGGAACTCTAAAGTACATTTTAAGATTTTACAATTCTAACATTGGCCACGCGATTCCTTTGAAAAAAAAAGAAACAAGACTTCGTTAAGTATACATGTTTTGCGTGTTTACAAGTATAACTGCCTGCCTCTCTGTCTTACTCGCCCCTCGCCCTTTACTAATACGTATTGTATGAGCACAACACAAGGTAACACCAAACCAAAATAAGATGAATGTGATGTTCTATTATTATCCTTCTCTCATCATCATGATGGTCGTAAGGTGAAGGAAAAAGAGGAAAATAGAAAGATCCCCTCCTTCTGCCATCCTCCTTGAGTTATAATCATTATTCGAGAACAACAATAACATGACTAGTGAAACACCACCACCAGGGAGTAATAATAATAAAATCGATAAACTGAAATATGTAAGTGCGAAAGAAATATTTTAAAGTAGTTTAACTTTATTGCTCCGTCCTCCAGGTAAGTAGTAATACATAACCGCATGAGGTTCATCATAAAAGATATTTAATAAATATGCTTGTCCTTGCCTCACGCTTTCAACTTTCCCATGGACCAATTCCAGGAAGTAATTTCAAAATCTCCAAATGCAGGAAGAAACATAAAACCATTTTAACGGTCACGCGCCCGTGGCGTTTGTAACCGCTTTTAATATTCCTCAATCTTTTCGCAACTAATTGCTTCGGCTTATACACTAAATTTAGCCGGTGAAGGTTACCAAGTTGCATGCCCCATGTATCGCTCGGTTGATATATTGTCCGTTTTCCACTAGAATGTGCTTTGAATGGGCGAAAACGTGCAGACGCTAGATTGTTTACAGACGCACGCACGAACATTGTAACATCCAAATATTTTACCGGTATATAAATTTTTTCTCCTTATATAAAGCGCTTTCGCACTTAATAAGCAGAAGGAAAGGAAGAAGAAGAGGTGAAGAAAGAGTAGATCCCAAGAAGACAACGACTACCATTATTACCCTCATCATCATTATTATTATCATCATGTGCACCTTAAATACATACACATATAATACGCTCCTCGCGCATAAAGGCCCCGTGAAGCAAAAGATGCAGCACAAGTTTTAGGCAAATCCCACATCCCAACTTATACAACAAATAGCCTTTCTGTATTTATTTAAACTTTACGCTATTGTATACGCTTTCAGAAGGAAACCTTAAGCGCACAAAGGCTGAAGAGGAATACAAACACGAGGAGGGAGAGAGAAAATGGTGATGAGATTGAAAAAGGCTTTTTCTCTCCTTCACTGGGCTGATTTGTTAAGGTGAAGAGAGATTTTCAGTTTCTTCTTTTTTTTGACGTTCTGTACTGGGACTACTACTGTGCGCCTGTTGTTCTTCTACTTCTTCTTGTTCTGTTTTTTTTGACGCTCCAAAATAGAATGAAGAATGTGAATAGTAAGTGAACTGGAAGGAACAGAAAGATGATTAAGAAAGAAAAGGAAAGATTGGAGGAGGATGGCTAACAGCGTATTATCTTTTCGTTGCGGTTTTTGTTCCTTCTTCTCGCAGCCTAGAAGCAATTCAGCTACTACACAGCAAGAAGGAAGATGAAACTGAAGGGGCTGAACAAAGAAAAATAAGCACAAGGCAGGCACAAGACAAATTTTCTATTGACATGCTATATCACCTCTTCTTCTTATTATGCGCCTTACTTCTTTCTTTTCTTACCCTTCTGGCACACAAGGGGTAATAAATAAGTAGGTAGATAGAAATTGTAGAGTTGATGATACTAAACTGCCTGTTGTTGTTGTGTGTGAAGAAGGAATCGAAATGGTGGTGATACTATTTTCGTGGCCTATCCTTCCCTTTAAGCCAAGTCAGATTAAGTCTCGTGAGCTCACCCACAACAACAACAACTGGTACCGCCGCCGTGTACCAACAAGCTTAATCTCGAACGCTAACTCTTTAACCATCACCATCATTAAGTACTTCATGCCGCGGTAATAATCATGATAATTTTATCTTCATGATCCAAAAACGAAAATTTCCCCTTTGAGTATCATGTTTGTGTCAGTAGGAGAAACTGAAGGAGAGAGACCTTTAGAGAAGATGAAGGTTTTCTCCTGAAGATGTTTTTGTTGTTATTATTAGTAGCATTTTTTGTTATTCACTGTTTCTTCGAGTCTTTTGGTCTGTATAGCTCACCGGTTGTTCCTCGTTCTTGTTGTTGTTGATGATGATGATGATGATAATGTGTTGTCGTCTTAGCTGGTTCGGTAATGTATTTTTATACTTCTTTGTGCGTAAGGGAAATTAGCGGGGAGAGCATAAGATAAGAGATGAAGAGAGGCTATAATAATGTATTTTGAAATTGGGCATTCTTTCGTTGCTCCTTTTCGAAACGCTTCTTCTTCTCGTTAAAAGGCCACATTAAAACGCACAATTGCGATAAGCTAAAACTGAAGTTTCATTTTTGCTTTCATTATCGCGGTCCCAGTGGAATGCATGTTTGTGTATAGTACTTACACAAAGGAAATCCATTCTCTCCCGACGTTTTATGGTTTCTCGAGTAAAACAAATCTTGGAAGAAAAAAGCCCTTCTTGAAACTCGTAGACTTTCTTCTTTTTTGTGTCTATTTGTTTGCAAAAGTACCAACATTACAAAAATAGTTTACGCCATACCGTTCGGCAATTTGCCAAAAAGGGGAAGATATGTGTGTATATATATTTTTTATAGCAAATTATGATTACACTACCTCTCTGCCTTTACCTTTTCTTAAAATCTAAATTTTCTTACCGTTTTCACAAACGCACATAAAGATAAATCTCTTTGTTTTACAATGGCACTCATCTCTATCATTATCGTGCTCATTAAAGAAGGAGTGCAGAGGAGGCAACGTCTGAATTTACACGCAATAACTGATAAATATAGCGCATTTTTGTATTACGGAAAGAGTAAAAACGCAATTCATCATGTAAAGAAACTTCAGATCATTCACACTCTCTTGTAGACTCTCAGTAATCGGCAAAGTTCATATGCCTCTCTCTCTCTCTCTAGACAGCGAATTATACTAATCTTAAATCTCTTGCTGATCTACCCTCTTAGTAAATAAGCGAGAAAAAACGACCTGTTGGGATATTGTCTATATAAGGATTATAAGCACATTAAATGACTAGGCTGCGTGGAAATGCGTATAGACAGCGGCATACGTGTAATAAATTTAGATATGAATTTAACAACTTTTACAATTGTCATCAGCAGCAGCAGCATCATTTACCCGTTCATCACAGAACTCTTCACAATCTGTTTGTTTCTCTCTCTCTCTGCAAAATATCACCCCTCATAAATGAACGCGACACACTTATGAAAAATGGAAATGACACATGCCGATGAATTCTGATAAAGATAAATTTTAAAGCTCTCAAATTCCCTCTCTCTCTGTCCCCCGTCTCTCTCGGTGGTGTCGTGTTTTGCTTGTAAGTTAGTGTCAAAGCCAGTTTATTTGTGTTATGTTATACCCTGTCATAAAAATAAACTGCCTGATAATAACTACAGTAAAAGACAGCTTCATCTCTCGCTCTCTGTGCCCACACTACTATTATACTATTACGGCTCCACATTTCGTTGCAGTTGCAGAAACGCTGAGAAACATGCTATTTTTCCTCTCTTAATGATTATACGTTATACGCTCGATGGATATGTAAATCTAGCCGTCTGTAAGTGCGTTACCCTATAAAAATCGTTCTTTTTTGCCAGAGCTCGCACACATGTGCTTTTTAAAGTTAAGTGCGTGCGTGAGTGTACGCAAAATCAAAATCACACGAATTTAATTCACTGTTTGCTCTTCTCTAAATTTAATCTGACGCTCATCATCCTCACCATCATTCAATAGGCAACTGGCTTGTTACAAAGATCAGTGATACACTTTCAAGCTTATCTCGTTAAAATGCATTAAAAACTCTTTTTTACGTGAATATCGTGTGTGCATATGAGTGTGATGATGATGATGACGACGACGATGATAATGATGAAAAGAAGATGATGATAATAATAAGTACAAGTACAAACATCCGTAGCATAGCACACAGCAATGATGCGTATTTAAGTTTCAAGAGGATTTTTAGTCAAGAATCCTCGAGTATCATCATAATACACACACAGTGCTTTTTAAAATCCTTTATTATTATTGTTATTACTGAGGCACGGTGTGTAACTGATTTAAAAATATTACACTCTAGAGAGTTTTCCAACGTTCTATTACTACTACTAGTACTACTACCACTACTCCTACTTTCTTCTCTTCAGTGACGAATCTGACAATGATGAGGATGATTACGATGGGATGCATGTAAGTGTATTTTACAAGGCAGCATTAAAAATATCACTCTCGAGTATTTATTATTATCACTGGTGTGTAGTTAATGTTTAACTTGCCTTGGTCTAGTAAAGATTGGATGAGTGTAAATTGTAAAGTAAATAAATATATCGATATATGAATGCATATATAAATAATATGACACCTTATACCCTATAGGCTGTAGGTAGAGGCCATATAAGGAGCACTCATTCATATCGAGTTATTATGATTACAATAATATGGTAATGGTATACGGCTGATTACGGTTTATAACGACACGGTATCAAGAGAACACGATGCATACCTACAAAAATATGTGTACTCAGGCTGCTGCAGCTCACAATAAAATATCATCTTACTTTACGCACTACATAAACAGAAAAGGTTCAAAAACATTCACATGTAATTATCGTATATGACCGTGTGTACTTGTTGTCGTCGTTTTTGTGCGATACTGAAACTGAACTTAAAGTTAAAAGGGTTAAAGCCAAGTCGCCGTCATTATAATTATCGTCAAAAAGCAAGGCGAAACGAAGAAATAATAATAATAATAATAATATAATAATAGCGTTCCCGTTGTTTTCTTGCATCCCTTTGACTATTATTATAGAAGATTGTGCATCTCTCTCTCTCTCGCATCACATATTAAATGCGTGTTATTACGTACATTTTATACATATGTATGCGATTCAAGCGTATAATGATACACCATTTTATTTTCTTCACACTTTGTCATTTATGAAAAAATGGATTTTTCTCTAGCTTATCATAGTCACCAAAAGATTTTTGTTTGTATTGTTATTTTTTTTCTCTCTCTCTCTCGTCTCTCTCTCCCTTGTGTACATACATTAAGCAAAACCGTGTTGTACCTCTATGGGAAACAGCTATGTTACATCAAGTTCATATTTTTATACCCCACCACTATGGGAGAACTTCACGATGATGAGAGATTTCTACTATTAAAAGAATCTTTCTTCATTCCTTGGACTCATCGTCATTGTACACGGACCGATCCCTACGTAATTCTTACATATTATTATTATTATTATTATTGCTATTACTAACAATACATGTTATCCTTTTTACTTTCAAGTACGAGCTTCAGTTCAAGTCTATATAGAGGTAATATTCTTTCTTACGAGCAGTAAATGATTACCATTATTATTTTATTACTATTATTTCATTTATTTATTTTGGAGTTTTTACTCAAAAAGTAAAGTTTACCCTTTGCCTGCTGTTGTGAGGGATGGGTAGGTGGATGAACCATTTGATGTGAAAATATTCTACAACATGAAGCAATAACGACAGTGTTTTTTACTATGATTTTTTTTACTATTTACTACGAGTGCTATTACTACACTACTTTTACTCTGCAGCAGCAGCAGCAACTCCTCTGCAATATCCCCAGTCAGTATGTGTACGCACTCGACTCGTTTTTCAAATCACGATATTATATTATACACGATGATGCCAAGAAGAGATGCTGATGAGAATGTTGCCTGTCAAGTCGATTCAAGTCAGTCAGTCAGCGTTATGTTGCTGCTGCTGTTGCTGCTTATTACAAAAATATCAGCATTTACCGTATTTTCCAAGCCCAAAAAAATCTCATGCTGAGCCCTAGCATACATGTGCAAATGTGCGTTGCAAGAATGAACGAACGCTCTCTCTAAAAATGTTTTCGTACACACAAACACACACACACACACACGAGTAATAGTAGAAATAATAATAAAAATACTATTATAATGTTATATGATATATCCTGTCCGTTGGTACGGAAAAAAACTGAAGGTGGATTAACGAAAATAGCGACACGGAGGCTACCACGATAATTGATAACGACGAACCAACTCCAATACTCTGCTACTTCTATTCTCACTTTTTCTACTGTTGTTGCATGGCCCATGTCATGTTTTACCTTTTCATGTTCCCCGACCCCTTCTTTTTAACTGTTTGTTATTGACTCGACTTTTTTGAGAGCGTATGCATTTATATCTGTGTGTGTGTGCTGCTGTCAATGTTTATTTTTTAAGGTTCACTCACACAGGGGCAATATGGTAAAAAAGTGATTCCTTACATGTGTTCGCCTGGTATTAAAGATTACGCATTTCTGGTATAAAGACAAGTAAAGATGTTGGCCAAGCAAAATATAGCCTATATAAGCTTTGTTGTTATTTTTTATTGTTAAAATGTAATGGGGTAAAAATGTAAAAAGGAAAAAAGGTGCGTCAAAAGCGAATGAATCTCAGAAAACAGGAGTTTGTGTGTGTGTGTGTGTGTGTTTGAGAGGGAGAGAGAGAATGATACACATTATTTTACCTCACCGCAAGTCTACATAGTAATAAAATAGTAAAGGGCTGCGCTGCAGCAGTTGTAAAACTGATACGGTGACGGACAAGACGAATTATTATGAAGCAGTAAAGTCTGGTAAAGTAGGACAAACTCGACCATGCTCACAAAACACAAAAGCACGCTATTCATCACATCGCGTATGAAAAAAAATTTTTGTTGTTAATGATGATGATCATCATCACGATGATAGAGAAGTCCACACAACTCCACAGCACACATCTACCCAGCCTTACACAACAGAAGAGAATTTTACCTTGCATGCGTGAGATTCTCTTTTGTGTAAGCGAAGCACTAATAATGTTGCAGCCCTTTTCAATGTGACTTTTTGTTGTTGTGCAGAGAATGGTATTCGTTCATTGCGTTATGCAGTTACACCTTTACATTTTCTCGCGTCACATTTTGTCTGTATATGTAACTGACTATATAAAGATGAATTTAAGATTTTGAAGATGACGCTTTGCAAATAGTGAACAGAAGCTGAAAGAAATAATATAGCAATTATAAATTAAACACAGTAGTATAGCTTACATTTTTATGCCTGATTCTCGCGTATTGTGTTTAATCTTTGATTCTATGGTGGTGTTTTGGCAATAGGGGATGGTATAATATATATAGAGAATCTTCATAATACTCGCAGTAATTTATTCACCTACATAATTTCAAGCATGAAGATTTTATAAGCATGGCATCTTCTCTCGCTATGAAACTACTAGTAGTACTCCCCACCGTCGAAAAACTCGCTTGTCACCAAGAATTCAAAAACGGACTTTCATGATAGAACGCTCCTACAACGACCACTACACCTGTCTTTTTTCACGTGTGTGTGTGTCTGCTCTAAAAATGCAGCGCACAAAAGATCTAAAAATGTTAGTCAATAAATGGGTACTGCGCTCTTTTATTTCGTTTTTTTCTCTCTCGTATGGCATATTATTTAGTTTCTTCATATGGCAAATCCAATCTTCGGACACGGACAGACGCCGCAGTACATGCATTTCATTTAGCCGAAACAACAATGAAATGTTACTTTGCATTCACTCTGGTTCAGTCACACTCACACAGACACGCACCGCACAACAAGAACCGTCATATTTGACCAAGCCATATGCGATTCAAGGAATTCTACATGTCGTTGTTGTCGCATTGTGAGTGTATATATCTCCCTGTCATGAAATGAAAGACCTTAACCAATAATCATTTTTTGATGACGACGACGGTGACGGTAATAGTATTTTGATGCCGTGTGTGTGTGTGATGTTGATGTCTGACTCTCTATAACTCTTATGTCGATGTCGACCGGGCCGACATTGTTGGCGCTGCTCTCTGTTGTGTGTGTGCCTGCATTTTAGAGCCACAGCAGCAGTTGCCTTTTGTTATAGACATATTATACTACTTCTGACGACGGACGGCTGATGATGATAATGATTGTATTGTTGTGCTGTGATTGCATGGTTCTAGCATAATATAATGGGTTTATAACAGCAGCAGCGTCTGGTCTGTCTCTAACTCTAACGCACCTATAATAATCTGCCTTGAATATTCTTTTTATGTCCATGTATAAAGTAGGTAGTGGTAGTAGGTATGCAATCAAATTGAAATACGCTTGGAATGAAGAGGAGAGAGAAAAAACCCTCATTTCGTATTATGGGACGTTCTATATACTAGATTTGTTATATTGTGTGCTTGCCTTTCTTTACGATTATTACAGGAATGAGGTTTTTAGGTATCTTGGAAAACTTATTGTTAATAATATACTTAGCATAAGAGCGTGTGTTCGTGTATACTTAAATGCTAAAAACTAACGTGGCATGCTAGATGGAGAGAGGTGCACACAGCAAGAAGCCCAGTCTTAAAGCAAATAAGATTTTCAAAGAAGTCTTCTACATGTTGGACGTGAGAGTGTGTTACTCTTGTTGGTTTGATGATGACGAGTAAAGTAAATGGTGTTGCCGTTGATGGCGATGATCATGTAATGCAACCACATATAGTAAAAAAAATAAAAGAGCAAGCAAGGCAGAAGAAGCAAAGCAGCAAAACAACATGATCAACACAAAGTAACATCATCAGGATTCCATCAGTCAAAGAGGGAGAGATACGAGAGAGAGAGAGAGAGACTCTGCAACAAACGTATCATGTACTCTCAATGTGTGTGCATTTGTATGCAAGAGAGAGGCAGATACGAGATTGAAGGGATTGGATCGGATTATTTTTCATGTGTGCTTTTTACTTACAGTTTGCATTGCAATAATAAAATGTGTACGAGATTCGTGTATTACGTATCCCCATAAAGTAATACTGCGAGAGCGAGACGAGAGAGTCCGTCAGAAGAGAAGAGAACGAAAGAAGAGAGAAGGATACGAACAGCAAAGGCAAAGTAAGAAAAAAAATGTAACAATAGTTTGAATAATAATAATATAATATCACTGAAACTCACCTGCACCCTCCTATTGTTATACGTGCATGCAGTATTAGCACTACTCTCTGGATGTATCAGCAGCAGAGAGGCAGAGCAGAGCTACAAATACAAGGCATACCACCACCACCACTTTCTTAGCTGATATTATAATGGTTACACACACCACTTTTGATACATAGCAAAACAGTCATTATTTTTCATACATTTTCAAACAATCACAGTCAAAACAGCAGGCATACAGCGTATGTGTGTACTGATTGTAAAGCCTCTCTCTCCCTCTCTCAATAGAGTTAGTAGTATACGCTCTGGTTCTGCGCGTAGTAATAGTAAAATTGTAGTAGTATTATTATTGTTACTTTTGTAGTTGTAGTAGGGATTAGTTTTAAATGTATTCACTTGATTGTGTACATATTTATATTATAAAAGTTACAAACATTTATTATTGTAACTATTGTAAAGAATCACGAGAGAGAAAAGAGAGAGACGAAATACTACCTCGCTGCAGCTAATATTATTTTTTTGCTATTATATTGTATTTCAGTGTTGGTGTGTGTGTGTGTCTTTGTGTGCAATTATTATTATTGTTATTTTTCGCATTGTTAAAATAATGATATTGCGTGGATGGGAAAAAGAAGAGCGTGTTTTGTTGCAGACAAGGTTTATTGTTGTGTGCTTTGTACCCTGCCCTGTGCTAAATGAAGAGTGACCGATCTTTACTTTCTGTTTTAAAATAGCAGGAGGCGATGATACAGAGAGAGAAAAAATCGTAGAGAGGTAAAAGGTGGAGTAAAACTCAAGTTAATCATAATAAAAGGAAAAACAGTCACCAGGTAAAAGAGAAAAACTCTTTTTATTGTTTTGCGAGAGAGAGAGAGAGAGGGAAAGAGAGAATGCAAAAAAAGTATTGAACAGCGGAGATTCAACGTTCTCTACTAAAATGTAGTTAATACCTACACACTACTTTAACCGTACTACGTTAAATATATACTCCTCGGCAAGAAAATAACCGCCTCAGATCGTTACCATTATATCGTCCTCGTCGTCATCAGTCATCATCATTACTACTTATTACATGCATCGATGTGGATAAAGATCATTAAACTGAAAGAGAATTGAATACAAGTTGAGCGCTACCGAAGACACACACATTTATATATTATACGGCTGTATAAGGGTAAAACATTACTCTGGTTGTTGGATGTATTGATCGCCACACATCGACATGACTTTAAGTTTAATGATAACATTGTTACGAGGATGATGATGATGACGATGCTCATCATTGCTAACGTCAGTCAGTCAGAGTAAGAAAGTGTTAAAACTGTGAGGAGGAGAGAGAAATGGAATACTATAATACTGTTGTTGTTATTTGTTCGCTGTTGGTAAAGTGAATGTACGCAACAACAACAACACATGTGGTATAAAATAATATAATTTGCTTACATGTGTTTGTATGTGTGAGTGAGTGCACCACCAGTCTCTGTTGTACGTTATTAGTATGAGTATGTGACTGTCTAAAAGAAAATTTTTTGATTCGATCAGTGAATCTTCCTTTGAAACATGAAATTATGATAATCCTCCTTGTTGATACCATTATGCACCGTACCGTTTCACAACAGTTTGTATTCCATTCAATGACCGAGAAGATGAGCATCAAGAAGAAGTGAATGGCACATTGGCAAACTTTTTTTTGTTGGAAAACAGTGTAGGATTAACATTTTTTTGAAGACATTGCACAATCAACGTAATCAACGACAACAACAACAAGACAGTGGACATCATAATAGAACAATGTGCAGCAGGAGCAGCAGTATCAGTTCTCTTCCAACCTGATAAAAATTAATTCAGTGGTCGTAACCATCTAAGAATGTCAACAAAGTGATACTATCCTGGGACGACGGCAGTTTACACTCTACACACACACACTCAGTTGCCAAAAAAGGAAATCAAGAGGAAAAACCTGAATGAGACAAGACAGACACAAAAAAATCTCTGAGAAAGGAAAAACACGTGAAGTTGGAACTTTAAAGATATAAAAAAACAAAGTTCCAACAGCAACAACATTTGATTTTTCTCACTTTGGAATTCTTGTGACATTTATGTACTTCCGAACAGGGAAATACTTTTCTTCTTCCTCTTCTTGGTGATGTCATATCTTCCATGCAGATCCAGCCAGAGAGTGCGTGAGTGAATGGGGCACATAATAAGGGCGTATTAAATGCTTGTGCTATGTATAAATTAAATGAAACGTTAGTGAGAGTGTCATTCTTTTTTGGAAAAACCTGTTGATGTATATACGACGACGACGCGTACGTAATATTACGGGGGTGACGTTATTGTATAATCTTTTTCCGTCATTCTGGGAGTGATCTGGCAAGCTTTAGATTTTTGACAGTTTGAGACTTTGCCAAAACGGAAGGAGGTAGACACTTGTGTGTGAGTGTGTGCGTTTGAAATTAAAGTCAGCATTTTTAGATCGCACTTTCCTTTTGAGCTCACTCGACCTCAGCAATCTAGTGTAGCATGGGTGGCTCTTAAGGAAGTAACTTGTTTTCTAGTGATGGATCAGTTCGTATTTGTGTCAAGTGTGCATTACGTAAAGGAGTATTTGTGTTGTCGTCAGCAAAAATTAAAATTATAGTGGATGCACACACGTGTGTTTAAAATGCATTTTTCTCCTTGAAACCCAAAAAAAGTAATGGTGTTGTGCACTTAATGCACTTGTTGTTTAAAGCTTCCCCTCATCAGATAACACAATAGCAAAAGATAAGGAAAACGGAATTGTAGTAGTAGTAGTAGTAGTACAATGACATTTTAAAATCTGTGTCCATTACTGGTGACATCAGGAACGCCATAAGGAAAAAAACAATCTTCTCTCTGCACATCAAAAGAAGAAGGAGCGAGAAACGAAGGTGTCAAAAAAGGAAGATAAAAGACGAAGGCGACAACCTTTTCATCCTTAAATAGCAGTACGTAAAAATGTAATGTGTTTGTAATGACGATCGTATCATGTAGTAGAGTAGCAGTAAAAGGGATAAGTAGTAAATCGTAATTACTATTATCTACGAATATACAAGGCAATGAAATGATACGATATGATTATTTGCTATCATATTACCTGAACTTGATTTGACGATGATGATTATTATTTTTGCAAAAAAGGAAAACATCGACATATTCGACAATATAAAATAATCATTATCATCATTCCACCTCCAACACACATACACACACACACACACACACACACAAATACACCAACACACAGAGAAACATTGACCATCATCATATTACTTATCAGGATTAGTTTTAAACTATTACACTTGTGCCGAGAGTCAGGTATATAGATATAGAGAAAGATAGGGTAAGGTTACTGACTAGTTGTTAGTTTTTTCAGTATTTGACAGGTCGTTTGCTATAGGCCCTGTCTGTCGCTTCCATTGAAGAAAACAACTTATTTATACAAGGTACACACACGTAACACAACATCTCTCTATTATTCTTCAAATAAATAGTAATACACAGAGCGCCGAACACAAAAAGACAAATTTTCATTATTTCAGGTGCATGTGTCCTCTTGTCCACCTACATGCCTTTTTTCTACCTGTTTTTGCAAAGTGATTTACCTAAAATAGTGTTTTCCTTGGAAGTCGTTACTGTTGTGTAAAAGGAGTGTATACAGTTGTATTCTATCGTCAATAATGTAGGAACATGAACTTTCAGCCAATCTGTCTGGGCAGGCCATTTTGTGTAGTGTGTGTGCAAAACTCATGTCATCATCGTACAGTGTCAGTTAAGAAGTTAAGAGGTAAGAGAGAGAGAGAGAGAGAGAGACTATCGAAATGGAGGGATGAAGGAGGATGATGAGGTGCATCGTTTTTATTACAGTTCTCTGGTAAAACACAATTTGGTTAGCTACGAATGCACATCATTATTAGGCATGGCATAATAATCAAATCATGTAGGATTTTTACTGCGATTATCCACCTCCACCAAAAATGGGAATATTACTCCCAAAATTGGGCTCATTTATTTGTTTATCCCTTATTTAGCTAATTAGCTTGTCTACTCCTTTCTTTTTTCTAAACTGAATTTGTCTAGCAGCAGCCAGAAAAAAGAGAATATTTTCTTTTGTTTGTGTGACAGATTGTTTCTGACATGACTTGGCCACACGGTAATTCTTTTATTCTTCTTTCTTGATGCTCAAGAGCAAAACAAAAACGGCAAAGGTCGGGTCAGGCAAAAAATAATGGGATTAGTGTGAGGTTGGCGAAAAAAAGACACCCAGCCCAAATCGTGTATATAGAGTATTGTTGTAGTATCACACATTATATTATGGCGTTATGTGAGAATGTGAATGCTCTCCCACCATTTTCCCTTTGTCATAATTATCTTTTTAAATTTGAACTTGATGATGTAGGAAGTTGGATATGGTAATTTGCAATTAAACGCAATGTTGCCTAAAATTTTCACTCGTAAATTTTCAACAAGTAAGTGATGTCACTACTTACTCAATTCTATAATAATAATAATAAAGTCAATCCTGTCTGCTCACAACGTGCCCATGTGCACTCTCAGTGGCTCTCTGGTTGTTGTCATTCAACTATGACGATCATGACGGTGATTGCCTGTTAATACAGTTCAGCTTTCGTTTTTCAATAATAATATATTTTTTATTTTCTTTTATATAACTCCGTTTTTATGCAATAAATTGTCAGTCAAGTTTTTTTTGCATGTTTTTTCTCTTAATGTTGACATTTTGACAAGTGACATGTGACATTTAGTAGAGCACGTTGTTGTACTTTTGAGAAGTACCAGCAGCAGCAACAGTAACAACCATGTAGCCGAGTGTCCCACTGAAATAAAAAAAAGAAAACAAATTGACGATTCTCTTGAGTGAGCACCCATTCCATTTTTATTCATTTTTATTGACTGCCATCAACTTTCTGTGATTTGATTATATATCACCCGTAAGTGCACATTAAATTCCCTACTGATTATGCCACATTTGCATGTGCCATAATTTAAAGGAGAAAAGGGGGAGTGGTGAATATTCATTATATGGCGAATTGTCATCATATTATTATTTCTGCTGCCAGATGCACATATCGCTCAGTCTTTACTCATTACTGTCGATATCGATCTTTTAATACATAACTTTGAAATTGACCCTTTTAAACTAAATTACTGCGGATGTAGTAATAATGATAACATAACGTACAAAACGTGCACAGCACCAACTGCAGTAGCTTCAAATGTAGGAAAAATGAACTTTTAAACAAGTTTTTTTCCTACTTCTGTTTGGGGTGCAAAGAGGGATACCAGTTACACTATTTATCTTTACTCATGTCAAATCTAGTTTTGTTCATATTGTTAACTTTTTGAATGAATAGGTAACTACCGAAGGAGTTTTTATATTCGTACACAGGTCTACATATTGTACGTACGTTTGTGTGCAATTCGTGCTTTTGATTTGATTGTGGTCATCATTCAAACATAATAATAATAATTCATCATCTTTGTCATATATCATGTTATCATCATGTACATTGGTGTTGGAATTACAAAAGATTCTCTCCAATAAAAGGACACATGGCCTTAAAAATGTAGAGTGTATAGTGTGCGTAGTAGTAGTGTGTGCACAAGTCAGGTAACCTGAAGAAGGAAGACACTTTAAGTATGTAGCCTGTACACCAACTATAAACAATAATAATATATCTCGGATCTGTGTTGTGGTCGATTATCATGAAACGATAATATAATTGAAAAGATGTCCTCCTCATCCTCCTTTTACTTTACACCCCATTCTTTATTGTTTCTCCTCTTCCTTCTCCGCTCCTTTTGGTCAAGCGATTTTGATTATTAACAATAGAGAGAGAGAAACGAGAAAACAGAAAACGTACTTATTAAAATATGTATGACCAGCTATAGTCTGGTTAAGTGTTCGGCCGTATGTATAAGGTGTTCATTTTTTAAACGCATGTTTGCACACATGGTTAATATGACTAAGATAAAGACCGGTGTAGGCTAGGCTAGGAATTCGATGGAATGGAAATGACAAAAAGCACGAATTTGATGCAAATACCTGAAGCCGTCTCCGAGTGTGTGTGTGGTACCATCACTGTGGAGTTCTTCTTCTCATGCATCAACTTGAATTACTTCGGAAAGTTTACAAGTAGAATGTTAAAGTATAAAACTCTTACCAGACAGCCAAAGGATGCTGGTCGTACTTACCAAATGGGTTGCGAAAGCTTTATTATAAATACCTACGTAATCTTACCTCTAAACCAACAATCAAAAAACTTTTTCCTTCAGCAGAACGATACAGCAAGTAGAAACAGTAGTTGTCGTCAATAGTCATACTGGAGCAAAGAGTGGAGCAACTTAAGCAATTACTCTAAAATAATAGTAAATTGGCAACTGGTTTATATTTTGTGTGTTTCCCTCCTCCAACCGTAGTACCTATTTATCGTTGACTTAATTTTACAACTCAACTTTGTATGAAAACTATTAGAGTCCTCGAGCTGGCCGCGGAGTCCCATTACATTCATGTAGTTTACAGTGCGTATTTTATGTACATAATAAATTTTATACTTACTACTGTGTTTTGATGAGGAATGAAAATTATAATACTCCATTTTAATGATAATAATAATTTACAGTCTTCTTAGCACACAGGGGCAACGAATCCACTCACAGTCCATATGCATTTTTTAAAGTATTGATGAAAATAGTGCGATATACGCGTCTGTTACAATCGTCAATCAGCCAAGACAGCAGCATGACGGATGCTTCCACTCATTATCAATATCACCATCATTCTATCATCCTTGTACGCACATATTCCGATGATGATCCTTGATTAATAGTTTTGAGTCAGAGAAGCCAAAGGTTGAATACATTTCAACTTTATAAACAACGTTTGTGATAAGAGGCGTTTCGAATGCAGAGAAATGAAATACCAAGATTGAATTTCGAACAAAGATACACATACACACACACAACGATTATTATTATTACAAATCATTATGGTCATAATACATCAAGCATATTGCATTGTGCTCATAATATCCATCAAAAAGTCTGAAAGAGTGCAAAGCAAACTGACGATTCAAATTCAAACAAATTCTTGCTGGCAACAATTGAAAAGCATTCCCCGTCAAATGACTGCTTATATAGAATATTATTTTATTATATACATGTTATGTTATGAATTTATGATACGCGGTATTTGTGCGACTGCGGTGCTGATTAACAAAGACATATACCCTTAGATAAATAAAAATTTATATATACTCAAAGCATATACCTAAATACATACTATATACATGCCAGCAGCAACAATCAAAGCAAAAGTAATCTCAAATAAGCCAACGATAAAAATGCATTAAATACATAATAATCATGATGATGTACCCAGTTGCCTCTACGCATGTTGAATGTATGAACTGACCAGAGGAGGGACGCAAAGGGAAAACAAAACGAATCTTCACCCTTCTTATTATTTACCAGCAAAAAAGTCAAATACGAACACACATCACATCTCTGTGTTCCTCTCGAATATTTTAAATGACAAATGAATACTTCAAAGCAGTGATGATGGTCTCTCTCTCTCTCTGGTCTCTCCACTTATTTTCCTTCTCCATCAATATCATACGCAAAAAATACATCGTTATCGCTCGTTTCTTTCGTCGTTGTGGTTTAGTGACCCTTATTAATATGCATAATATTTTGTGATTGATTATTGTCGCATGTTGCACTATCAACGTCCTCATCGTCAACTTTCATGTAGTTGATTGCTGCCATGCTAGATTATGCTGTGGCGAATGCGTCTCTTCTCAAACGTGAATAAATTGTTGCCCCATGTACATAAGTAGTAGTATGGTGGTATGTGTGTGTGTGATGCTGCTGGTGATGAGGTGCGTCGTACCTCGTACCTACACAAAAGTTGAGTGGCCATGTCAATATTATATAGCAAAATGGGTTTCGTCAAGAAGAAGGACTACTACTATTCCTCCTAGAAACTTGCGCTAGGGCAATTATCAATTATTATTGGCATACCTATTACGTATTCCATTACGATTGTTGTTTTTATGCGTATCTAATTTTGTGTATACACGGACACATACATACATACATACAAATTATATTAGATGCCACGCAGGAATACGACAACATACAACATACCTGCATATAATACTGAAATTTTCTTGTTCTAGAGCTCAACTCTCACAGGCTCACTCGTTCCACTCTCGCGATATAGATCAATAATGTAATAATACTTTTTTTCCATTTACCTATATGAATCTACCTGCCTGCGAGGTAAAATAATGTAATAAGTAGAATGTACGCTTGAAGACATCATCTCTGTGTAGTATAACATGTAGAATGATACTGGTGACGATGAGAAGAGAAAGATGTGAAGAAGTTGCCGTTGTTGTCTTGTTTTACTCAACAATATGGTCGATCGCTGCCGACGACTACGACGACGACGATGACGGTTGATTGTTGCTTGAATTGACTGGTGATAATTTATATTAACTTTACAACTCCACATGAACGTATTCTTCTACAAGAATGGCAACAAACGGCGATATTGTTGGTTGGGGGTTCATCGATATTGTCGATTATGTCTCCGTGTGTGCATGTTGTGCATATGATGTTAGATGTTATGTGTGTGTGTCTGTGTGCGTACCACTACTAAAAAGGTGAACCAAGTGCAAAGCATAAAAACATGCATCATGTATTGATATGCGATTATGAATAGATGAGAGATGAAGGGTTCTGTAAAATGTTTTGAAAATGAGCCTATGCATACATTATGCCATGCTGTTATCCCTCGTGAGCGAGTGTGTGTCGTGTGTGTACAGTAACGATATTGTGTGTACTTGGCTGGGTGCATGTGGCAATTTTTGTAGCCATCATTATTCATAGCACAATTTTTAAAATAATAATAATAAAACGACAAAGAATGTGAGTCGAGCGACTGAATAGGCCGAATGGATAGGAGAGGTATATGCATATATATATATATATATATATATATAAGTTAAAAATCAAACGTGTAAGCTTGAAATAGCCTGTTTGTAGGTAACTTTTTTTGGATGTCTATGCATTAGATAAATGGTAGATCATCAAATCTCTGTTAGGGATATCATCGTCATATGTATCGGAATGGATATCTTTCATGCATCGGTGATAATGATAATAAAAAATGTGTATTACAAAAGAAGTTACGTGAGTATGCATTAATTTTTATTTTAAGGAAGAAGAATTGGAAAGGAGAACCTTGGCACGACCAACGACCAACGACGCGACAGGACACCACAAACAAACAATCAGCCGCAACGACACTCTTTAGTTGAAATCGTCATCGTCATTGAAGTTTCCACACAGACAAAAAGGATTGCACAGTTATTGCATTCAAATCAATAATGTGCATGTGTCGTGTTCTCTGCTGATAGCATGCAGTAGTGTCAAAAATATAGCCAGACTTGGTGAAGCAAAACAACAGCACTCTCTGGTCTTCGGATGGTGTGATCAATTATTTGTGCATTATCATCATCATCATCGTCGTCGTCATCGCCAGTCAACGTATTAAATATGGACTTGTCATTAAAATGCTCTTGTTACAATTACTCCTATCAGTTGAGAAAAAGAGTCGTAAAATGCCCAGAAATCATGCTAAATCTGGATTTGGTGGAGAAGACAAAACGAGACAAACCCATTTGGTGTAAAGACTGAAGCTGCAATGAAAAGCAACAGAGAAGAATCCCAAGTTATAAAATATAATGTCCTATTATAGTCAATCAACAAATCAATCAGCCGTTTTGTTTAGTGCTTTTTATTACACCACCACAACTACAATCTAATCTTATCTTTACACGGAATCACTTGACAGCGAAACACAAAAAGTGTCTTCTTTATTACATATGTTGAAGTGTGTCGCGGAAAATAGCGCTGCTGTTACTACTACTGCTCCCACTTAACTACATCACGTCTTGAACTACCCTCATAACGTGCCGTCGCCGTTTCCCTTCTTATTGTGATAACTATCGTCATCGCCAAGTGCATGTGAAACATCTAATATGGTTACAGACTGTCCCAAGTTTATACCGAACATTTTCAATAATTCAAAATGTTCCACCTGCTTTAAAACAAGAGAAGAGCATGGAGACGTGTCACTGGATTCAAAGGTAAACCATTTTTCCAATTTTTTTCTCTCTCTCGTGTAAGAAGAACATATATTCTAGAGAGGTGTATTTCTTGACAGAAAACAGGTGCAGTATATAGAAACAGTGGGTGTGGGTGAAAATCGGCGCACTTTACTCGTTTATTGGTACGTCGCCCAGAGTACGTCGAGCGCTTTTAGTTTGACAAACTAAGTTGGAAAACATTTTCATAGAAAAACAGTGATTCATGATGATGCATAGAGGATATCAAATGATGTTTAATGTTTGCATAACAGAAAGCACTCGATGATCTGTACTTTGCAATAATAAATCAATCTGCTACTTTGCTCCTTCCTGACTGACGTATCATATAAGCTAAACAAACACTATCATGGAAGCCCTGCTCTTATCATCTGATCTCATACATGAAAACGAGATTAAGTGAGACTTCCCAGAAGTATTATCGCGTCAGTTAGCAGTACCGTTATTAAACGCCGGACAAAAACACGGAGCAAATTTTTCCATTGAGACAAATCCCATTTAGCGTTACCACTGTATAAGTGTGTGTGCCGTCATCATCGTCAACTCTTTTGTCAGCGACACCATTTGATTCCATCATCGTCATTGTACCTTACTTACTCCATTACAAAAACTCCTTTCTTTAAAGCCGTGTTTCTTGCTAATTTCACGTCCAATTCGAGTCCACACCAAAAACGTGACTTGGAATAAATTGACTGATGAACGAATCAAGTTGGAGAAAAAAGAATAAAAGAGAAAAAATAGGAAAATGTATAGGCAATAACGACGACGATGATGATGGAAGTGTAGAAGAATGAACATGTAAAAAAGTAACGTGTACAAAACACGACGATTAAAAATGTTGCACAAAATCTCCATGAATAAAAGTATAACTGGTGATTTAGTGAGAGAAGAGGGTTGCAACAATTAGTAGTTACACACTCACACACACACACACATTCTTTCTTGGAGCTATTGTAAAAATAGTGATAGTGGGCGCATTTCATTTGCTGAATTGGAATTTGTGTGTCGGCAGGAGCAGTAGTAGAATGTTGGTTCGTTCTCATTCGCTTCTGGCAAGCCATCATCATCCCCATCCCCAAGTAAGCCAAAATAACTTGCATGCATTGTGTTTAAGTTTTATAAGAAGTAATAATAATGGAGTTGTGTTGTAGTGGCGGTGGTGGTGGTGGTGTGTGATACGTTCATAAATATCTCCTTATGTAATAATAATACTTTTAACTGGTCGACCCGTTGCCAGCAGCACACACTACGCAAGAAGAGAGCTCTCTGGTATTGTATTTACACCGTGGAGGATGATGGTGATTGATATTATTTTTTATGAATGCTAAAACTTCTCAATGAAACAATAATAAGGTGAAGATTATTGTTCATAAATAAATGTTGACTACCACATTGGTGAACTGTAAGAGAAAAAAAGCACCCCTTGTGTTTTTAAAAAGAAAGAGAGTGTTCGTTTTTTTGGATTGAGTATATAAGTGTCTGTGAGTAAGCTTTTAAAAATTTGCAGTCAGGATCAAGTTTAGTAATGGTTTGATGAAGATGATTATATGATGAGAGGGATGATGATGATGATGATGGTGATGTGGAAGGATGGCGTTTTAAGTTTAGTTGATTAGCCAAAGTCAACGAGTGCCAAATACCACCCATTTTGGGTTGGTTGTTGTCTGGTCATGATGAGTTTATTGTTAACTCCTCGTTCTTATTGTACTCTGGCGCTTTTTTCTGCTACATTTTTTTCGTCTTCTTTCTCGCTTTGAAACGAAGAAGACGAAAAGAAAAATAAGGAATATTTATAGTGCATGTAAAAAAATTTTAAATCATTTACATACGCACACTCACACGAAACACGAAGAGATTTTCACGAAAAGGAAACCCACTGAAAGAGAGATAGAGGGAGAGAGAGATAGAATATAGAAAGGAAAATAACGAGTGTGCGCGCATTGGAATCAATTGATTTCTTCGAGTGGTGGTGGTGGTGAGGGAGATCTATCAAAAAGCTCAAAGTATATGATTTCCATGTTTTATTTATATTTCATGATTTGTCCATAACTCATTGGGATCCGCCAACTCAAATTCCATTCCAAAATGAAGTCTTTGCGGAGGGTGATCAAATGTGGGTATTTGTTCATTGCACCAAGGGACTGGGATTTTTGTAACCCATCTGCACATCGAACCAAGGTAAAGAAAAGATGGAATCATGATTAATCATCATAAATCATTCTGAACGTGAAGGGAATAAAAAAAAGAAAAAATGTAATCATAATCAGAGCCGAAGAGTAATAATTAATGGACTATCCGTGGGTCGACGACGATGGTCGACGCACAAGTACATATTATAAAAATTATACTAAAATGAATGAATAAATGTTAATTTAAATGCAGCGATGGCAAAGGCGTTGGTTCGTCTTATATAGCGACGATCAACTAACTTGGTCAATTGATGAGCATCCCGACACCATCCCTCAAGGTTCGCTTGACATGAGAGAGATTTTAGAGGTGAAAAATGCAGAAGACATTACAGAAAACCAGCATAGCCTTGCTCTTACTGGAAAGTCGACCACTTTTATTAAGGGGGTCAACAAAGAGGATATTGCGTCGTGGACGGTGGTGTTATCAAAATATGGTAACAAAGTATTGACGACAGCTGGAGGGAAACGTAGCCTTACTCTTCCCGGTGGTTTTGGGAGTGGTACAGCAAGATATGGTACAATTTTTTGCTATAATTAAAATGCATGACTTGAGACTTTTCAAGCTATTTTTTCATTTTTAATGCATCATTGCATTGTTTTGTTTTAAGTCTTATTTTTGCGATAATTTGAGTTTTGATTTTTGTGTCGTTATTTTATTTTTTGCTTTCCTTCACTCTTCTATTTTGCACACGCGCACACAAACTGATCCAGAAACTGGAGTTGTGATAGGACCCTCCAGACAAAGGTTTCATAGTGTGACCACCCCTCCAGTTGTAGCAGGATTAACATCCCCTGTTAATGTTGGAGGGAGTAATTACGGCAAGTGTTTTGTTGAATCTCCTCCTTCTCCTCCCAGTAGTAACAAAATTAAGTCTTCCTCCTCTAATCCTCCTTCTTCAATCTCTTCCATTTCTGCCTCTAATACTTCCACTCCTTTATCAACAAGCGATGTGGTCCATCACAACACTTCTACAGCCGCACGTCATCAACTCCATCAGCAGCATCGCATCATTCTTCAGCAGCAGAACCAGCGTAATCATCACGAAAATCTACAAACTTCCTCCGAACATCATCACGGTACTAGCATTGGAACAAGTTCTGTAAAGACTGGGGTTGGGGTCTCTATCATTCCAAAAACTACACACTCTTCTCCCATTGGGGTTGGTGGTGGCGGTGATGGGGGATGCAATAACAAGGCATCCAGTCGCTCTATCTATTTATCTCTTTCCAACGTTCCCAAAGGGAAAACTTATAGGAACTTTCCTACCGCTGTGACTCCAGTCTCCGTTTCTACCTCCACTAGCACTACAACTTCAACAACTACTTCTCGTATTCTGCCTCCTCCTTTGCTCTCTCCTACTTCTTCTAGTGTTGCTACTACTTCCTCTGTGAAACTGATTAGCTCAACTGCATGCCGTGCATGTATTAATAATACACGTTTTCTTTCTTTTCTATATTTTTTGTACATAAATATTTTTCTCTCCGGGGATTCACTATTTTGTTGTGTACATTATGATCCTAATGATCGTTTGTATGTTCACAGCACCCTCCGAACCCACCAAGTCACCTCAGTCATCAACGTCCAGTTATGCCAAATGTTTTAACTCTTCAGATGTTACGGACTCGATACAGTTTAGCCCCTGCCCAACTAATTCAGTTCGGGCTGTACGTTAGACACAATGAATCATTCTATACTGATCAATTAAACATGCTGCTCAACAATGACAAACGAATCATTTAAAATTATAACTTTGCATGCTTAAATTATAGTTACGAGGGGATCCTGACGGGTGTGGTGGCCTTGATGCATCAGATAGCGGACCGCTGAGGAAAGGCTGGCTGTTGAAACAAATTAACAATGTATGTCTGCTATTGCGACTGCTAAACATATCTCGTATTTTGATACTGATTAAATATAACTGAAATGACATTTTTCGTTTTTAGGAATGGTTGAAGCACTGGTTTGTATTGAGAAACAATCAATTGATATACTATGAAAACTCGGAAGAGCTGAACCCTTTGGGATCAATAGAGATTACGGAGGATACTGCCATTAAGCAATTTGATTCTTCCCGACATTACGGTTTTGAAGTAATCAACAAGTCTGCCGTCCACAAACTCTCTGCAATAACAAATGGAATGCGTGGTATTTGGATGAAAGCTTTGGAGTCTGCAAAAGTGAAAGTGCGCGAACAGAGGGATTCGGTTGAATTAATTCAGCATGCCCCAGCACAGATTGCAAATCCACCCAGTCCGCCTTTAAAATCTAAAAAATCTCGATGGAGAAAGAAAAGTGACCTTAAGTTATTTGACAGCCTTAAAGATGAGTTCGTGGAGCGAGAAAGAGAGCTGGATTCCCTCCGCAGCGGGACCGAGCTCAGCCGTGGAGAATCTCCTAGAATGCGTGAGATTTTGAAAAGTCAAGCGGTACAAATAGACAACTTCAGGACACAACTTAGTTCCGGATTTATGGAAATTGAAAAGTTGGAAATGTTTTGCAAAAGTCGAGAAGCGGAGTATGCGGAAAGCTTAAAATGCAAAGATGAGATTATAGAAGAATTGCGGGATCAACTGTCGAGGGAAATTAGTGTTCGTGAAAAACTTGAGCTTCAAGCACAAGATTTGGAGCAACAGGTGCAATTACTCGCGGAGAAAATAGCCAAAGTGCAGAGTTTACTGAGTGAAACGGAAATGGAACTTGATATGAACAATTTAAATAAACGGGAGCTAACTCGAATAACAGAAGCCCAGCAAATGCAACTAAAACAGGAATTGGATCTGCTTCGATTGCGATGCAATGACCTGACTGAAAAGCTTTACCAGTCTGAAAAGACTGCGAAGACATTAAAAACTAAGTTGGGACGAGTGAAAAGTCAATCGTTGAAAGACAGGCAAATTGAGTCAGATGTGATTAGTAAGATACATGATTTGGAAGAAAAAATTTCTAGATTTGACAAAACCCCGTTATCTCCCAGTTCAACTACCTCAGGAGCTTCCCTATCTCTTCCTCCGTCAGCGTCACTTCCAACTAGCCCCACAGACAGCACTCCAATTGTGAGCACGAGCCCCGCGGCAACGACTCCAACGGGAAAAGAAAGTGGGATCATTAGTGTGATCATGAAACTGAACGATTTGGACCAACGCGTGGAAAAAGTGACAGAGTCGTTATGGTTCAGGCGAGGTGAATTGGAAGACTATGTTGGAGGGGAATGTCAGAATTGCAGAATGTTAGAAATGGAAGTTAGGGAACGAGACGAAAGACTTGAAGTGTTGGAAGGGAATTTGAAAAAGTTGGAAATGGAATTTGACAAGAAAATGCAAGAGTTGAGAGAGTTTGTTAAAGAACAACCGCCTGCTCCTCAAGAGCCTAGTCCTTCTTATCCTCAGAATACGAATAAGTATCAAGTTGAAATTGAGCAGCTCAGGGTAAAAAAAATAACATAACACTTCATTTCATGTATACTGTATATATTTCACATCCGCAATAGGGGATTATAGATTACATGTCTGTATTTTATTTTTCGTAGAATTTATGTGCGAAAGGACTGGAAGCGATGGAAAACAGTCATCGCCGAATGATTATGGAGTTGGAGGAGAAACACAGAAGAGAACTACAAAATCTAAGAATTGAAAAAGAACAAGAGCTAGCTGAAGAGACGAAAGCCACTCTATCTGGTAATAATTCATGTGTATATACAGCGTAATGCAAATGCCGGTACTCCGTGTCAATGCTGATTACGGAAATCGTTGTTGACATAATACTTTTCATACATTGCAGCTTTGGACGCTATGAGGAAAAATCATCAGCTTGAACTCCAAAGGGAAATGGCGAAATTCAAAGAGGAATTCATGAGGAAATTTCAATGCAATCAAGACTTGTCGGATTTACATAGGGAACATGAGTACGTATAATGCTTATACTTTTGTATGTTGATAGTTTCCTATAAATAACGAGCTACTTATACCATTCTTAACTTATTTTTGTAGGGAGGAGCTACATGAAGTCAAAACGGAAATTCTCAGGCTTACAGAAAAGTATTCGTTAAAATGCGTAGAAGCATCAAAATTAGAAGAGACAATCACTTACCTTAAAGCCCAACTAAATGAAGCAAAACGTAGGATTATTGAATTGGAAGCAAACGATTTTCAAACGAGCATCTCATATGCCACTAAAGTGAGTAAAATTTATTACAGCACTGTTTTACTGTGCGTATTCGTAATTATCTATGTCTAATCTCACCCATGTCATTGTTTTTTGTATCGTTTTATGATAAATGTTGAAGCACGCTACGATTCAATGTTACTCGTAGTTCTGTCGCAACCTTTAATAATTAACTAATCTGTTTTGTTTTGTGTGTTCCATTTTTTGTGTTTGCTTGTTACCCTCTATAACCGTGTTTACCTCTGGTTGTGTACTGTACTTCCCAACCGACAACAATCTTGCCTACACATTATCTACACTTCATCCATTTGTAAACGACTGATATTGTGTAGAAGCCTGACCAGGTCACCGCTTTGCGTTCACGCTTAGAACAGCTTATTCTAAGTAATTACAGTAAACATTTTGCTTTGTGTCAAATAACTAAAACGTCTAACGTCTTTTTCAATTAGTGTCCTTCCAAGCTAATTTTAAAGAATTTTTATCAGGTCGACCAGTCGACGAAACCACAGCCAAAGCCGAGGACCAGTCGTCAGCAGCATCAGGAGCAAGTTCCCCAATCTCACCTCTCAGTGGTTCAGGAGGGGCAGCTGGCTTCCACAGCAGCTCGTCACACACAGGAAGTAAAAGAACAAGGCATTCCATAATCCGATCCCCCAGTTGTCCAAAGCTGAATAGCCGACTGACTGTCTTGCAATGATTCTAGTTCAAAATACATACTTATAATAAAACATAATTAAATCAATAAAATTCAATCATTATCACTCCTTTTTCTCTCTTTTTTACGGATAGTCGTTTACGAGAATAAATAATATTTGTGTAGCTGTAGTGGACTTACGTAGCAAATGAAAACGTTACATTTTTTGTATATAGATATTAGTGTAGACAAACGTTACTACTTCAAAAGACGCAAGCCTTTTATAAAAAGAGCCTCCCTTCTAATTATTGCCTTAAAATAATAGAGTAACACTTTATCTGAATAAATGAAGAACGTAGACTGGAGCAAATATAACATATTTCATGCGTTTTTCGTGAGTCTTATTTCGCATTTATTAATCATCATCAAACACTTCGCACCTATTTAAACATTTACAGCATCCAATCCCAAGTCTAACCAAAACCGTCATTGTTCGTTGTTCTTTAGAGTAAATGACATTTCGCTAATCGCGCCATTTAGAAATCTTCTATTTCATGCATTCACCTTTTCACATCATAATGCATCTTGTCGCAAAACAGTTCTGCAAAATTTCGCCCATCAAACAACCCAACAAAGTTTACTTTTACAATTTGCACATATATCCTATTTCTTATTTTGTTGCATACTGATGGTTAAAAACAAAGAAATCGGGAATCGTAATAATATGCATTAGTGCATCTTATCAAAAGAATCAGCCACCATGTCATCGCACAATTATTCTCTGTATACTGTGCTTTGTGCTATAAAAGATTGAAGCAGTTTGGTGATAAAGCCTTGTTGAATTACTTCTTTTGTGCTTTATTTTATTGACATGTAAATTCTATGGGTTTTCGGATACTAACCATTACTTTCTTTTAACAAAAGGAGCACCTATATTTCGCACCTTGAGAAACACAACCCAAAAGGATAAAAACGTAGGAGTTGTATTGAATTTGGTTCTTATGGCCGTTCATGGGAAGCAAAGTATAACCACCGCATTTAATATTACACTTAGAATTAGAGTCGTCGTCATTTCCAGTTTTCAGATACAAAAAGATGAATTTTTTACCATTGCCATTTGAGTATAAGCACAGCAAAAGCAAAACAAACTGGTTTCCCAACAATACGATGGCGGTCGACAATGCCTTGTTTGTTTGGTTCGACTCAATACACATTCGGTTCAAAATGATAAAAACCGACCCTGTCTTGCGCTCAGAGTTGACCAAAATTAGAAAAAAATGTGAAACTAACAATGTAAATGTAAATGCATTTGATGCACTGTAAGCTTGTGGGTTGCTTGCCCAGTAAAACATTCGTGATTTTTTAATTTTCAGTACAACAAACGGCATTGAGGGACTTTTTGCATTTGTCGTAGTAGTTCCAGCTTTCATAAATGCGACAATTAGATAAATACACACGCATATTTAATTATTTGACATTTGGAAACTAAATGAACATTATCTCGCATTTTACTTTTATAAAATAAAAATATAAAAAGCAAATGTACATCAAGATAAATATTTAATAAAATTGTTAACAACATTAATAAATTAATAAATAACAGTAGAGAAAAAGAAACACAAAAACAAAAAGGACCGTAATATCAAATGTCAGATACTTAACAGTTCCACTTCTGACTTTTTTTATTCAGCTCTACTTTATGATGCTATCGTTAAAAAGATTTTAGATTTCATATTAGGCCAGCATAAATTACCTATAATAAGTTAAACTCCACCTATGCTAAATTCTTTCAATACCTTTTTTGCGTATATATTAATGTTAATTACCGTAACATAAAAACATTGCCGCTCGGCTCCTGTATCGCGTAAGTCTGCTAAACCAACGTATCATTCTATAGTTTAGCAGTTATTATTTTGAGCATTGCAGCCTTTTGGGTGGTTGTGTTGTAAATCATAAGTAGAGCTTATTTTAATGTTTTGTTTTTTATGTCAACAATAATAATTATTGATGTCAGGGAAAGTCTGTACCGAAAATGCCTGACTCGTGACTCTTCCTCTATGTAAAAGCCAGGTAATTCTTATGATTCTTTTCTGTAGCAATAAATTAGCTCCCCTGCTATGAACTTATTAAAACTACGGTACCAAAAAGCTAATAAAACCTTCATCTTCTCATAAAATTCATTACAAACTAAAAAAATATCAAAATAACCTTTCATAGTTAGTTTGCGCTTCGCTACTAACAAAAGTGACATGATTGACTTATTTAGGTGGTCTGGTACATAAAAATGTGATTCACTGCCGCACTAATAATATCGGTTGTTTATCGGTACTATTGGTCTCCTCAATATATGTACACTTTTTAAACAAACAATAAATTACACGCATATCTTTTACACTTTCATTCAGCTAATAATTACAATAATAACTTCTGAAAAGCACTACGCGCAGCTGTACAGGTAAAATGTTCAAGTCATGCATAATAATACGCTATCGATTTACTCACATGAATATGAATGCTATGATTTAATATGCCGTATTTGTTCTAGAAATATGGGATGCCTAATGAAGACAAGCATTGAACTTAGGTCTTTTTATCGCATACATTTTAAAAATTGAAATTACAGATTCATCTTTACGGTTTTAAATCGCGTAGAAAGAAGATTGGTTTCTTAATGTCAGGTTGTTACAGTTAAATGAATTTGCGGAGGTGGTGGTATGTACGATTGTTTAAAAATATTATTTATGGTAGTTGATGAATTTCCTTTTTTGGGCCGTGCTGCTTGGTTATATAGTTACAGGGTTTTTGGTTCACATATAGATGTGACAGGCATCAACATTTTAAAAATGTAGGACAGCTATCCAACCGATGTGGGAACTTCCATAAAGTACATCACGCTAAACAGCTCGATTTTTCGTTATTCGACATTTTAAAATAGCCGTTGCCAACACTTGCAATGTATTCAAATGGCCCTTGATGGAAATTTGAAAGTTTCGATAAGTATGTAGTTTGCTAGCATTTTAATGATGGAAATATTTTGTGATCAGTACATAGTTTTCTGCCAGCCGGAAGAAGAGAATTAAAGAAGTTAAATGCTGAGTCATATATATGGATTACTGCGTCTACTGTAGTTATATAAACATAATTTACGGCATATAAATTAATACAAAATTCCAACTTGGTTGCAACAATGCATTCGTGTGTCATGTTTCTCTCTCTCTCTCTCTTGCCCGTTTTGCCAGATTTGAAAGTTGCCATATTTGCATTTGCATGTAGTAAAAATTAGGAGTCTTTCTGTACATTACATGTTTACTGTCAGTACAATATTGACTACAATTATGTGAAAATTTGCAAATTTGGCAATGTCCACTTTCACAATAAGTACATGTTGACTATGTATTAGACAATTTCCTTTATAAAAATGTCACCAATAATGACAACATCCAATATTTAAGTCAACAGGTAAATTGTGATTGGAATATTTATAAAAAATAGTGCAGCAATATTTACAGAGCTGCTACAATTACAATTTATACGAAATTTGCTGGTTTCAAGACTGCAATTGCAATTCACTTCGTCATCGTCCCTTCAGCAAGTTTCCTTTTTGCGGGTGAAGCAGCTAGTATACACAATTCAAGTAAATATTTACCATAAGTTTTTGCATCACCACTGCACTTCACTCGAGCAGTTATAGTTATATTAAGTATTGATCCGAAAATGCACTTTTTAAAACCATCATCGTATTCGCCATTATTTGCCTGCTTCAACATCACATAAGACGGGCGAAAATGGAAACCGTAGCTAAAATGAGGTGACCCACAAACCATCTTATCCACATATTAAAAGAAAGAAGAATTACAAGCCAGTAACAATGCACTTTGTTGTCTTCTCCCTTTCATCTGCAGTCACTTTTATCCTTTTCATTATTTCAACGAGCGTCATCATCCCCCGTTTATTTTTGTTACTCTCGCCATCGCCGCCACCATACCGTCACACCAAACGACCAACAATCATCATCACCACATTACCATCATCCTATTGCCATTATTATGTATTTTTAGCCTCCACACGTTTTTAAACTTCAAAAAAAATCACAAAAAATACAAGTGATAGTGAAACATTTAATCGAAGGAAAATACTTGTAAAAAAAACTGCATTTTTCATGATTCCGTAGAACCCTGCACATTATTCGAGTTGTTTTGCTGTAATAAAAGTTTAAATCACTGTTTACAAGTGATTGTAGTAGAAATAATAAATGACAATGATGATTGTCGAATGAACCTGCAAAGCCACATGGGTTCAAAATGACTCTATGTTCACATGTGTACTATATATATACATCCCTTTACACATACTATCGCTACCGAGCGGATACAGATACATACATTCACGTCTTCCTGTTTGGGCTTAATAAAAACGCTCATCACAAGAGCCTTTCGCCAATTCACAGTCTTTATTAGTCACTCTTTTTAAAAACGATGATTCTTTGACGACTACAACTGTGTTGCTGACTTTGTAATAAAGTCCATGTAGAGCCGACTGATTCATTGACATGAGAAGTGAAGTACTGACGTTGATGATTACTGTGCGAATTGTTTGATCCATCAAAATCACCATGCATTATTATTTTTTCCGCCTGACAATACGAGAGGGAGAGCAGCATCTCTACGAGAGAAAAGAGGAAGGGAGTAAAATATGTGGATTTGTACCACCGGTGAATCCACCCATGTACCCAGAGTGTCTGCGTGTGCACTTTTGGCATTTTCGGTAGAAATAGAAATGCTAATAAAGGATGCACACACACGGGACACACAATGTAGTCTAAATAATAATAACATGTAAACACGAACAATAAGTAATGATGCATGGTGTCATCTAAATATGATGATGATGATGACAATGTTGATGATGAGGATGAATCATATTATGACGCCATGAGGTCCGGCAGCAACCACGCACCGCCATGACAAGGGAACGTGAAGGCTTATACGATTACACTGACGAAGCAGCTCTAAAAATAGTCTTTTCTCTTTTCTTCCGTTGATCTGTTCCTGTCCTGAGAGTCCTGCGCGACTGTGGTCTACATAAGGTGAACGTTGCTGCAGAAGATGCAGACACATGCGGCCAATTTTTTCTCACTCTGCTGCTGCGGTTCCCCATCATTATTATTAATACTTTTTTGCTTGGGGTCTTTCTTTCCTATTATTCGTCAGAAATTAACAATAAAGTTTGACTATGAAGATGATGATGACTAAAAAATTACAATTATTTTCATCATCGTCATCCCCCATCAACGAGTCCCATTGTCTGTGTGGGATGCTTTCGGGGGTTTAAAAGTAGAGAGAGAAAATAAGAACACGTATCGTTAAATGCAGAAATGAGCATATATACATATAATATAGAGACTATTTAACTATCCCCGCATGTATTTGACATTTATAGGATTAGCAGTAGAAGGCACATGGCTTGGCAGGTATCTGGGTGTAAAGTAGAATTTGACAATATTGAAAAATTGCGAATGATAATGACTAGAAATAGGGTTTAAGGACTCTCTCTATCTATCTATCCATCTCTCTCTCTTTCTCTTTTCGAGTCTTTTTCCCTTCAACTCAATGTTGGCCTCTTGTAAAAAAATATACTTGCACGGATGTCGATTTCGATCTCGTGCCATTGAATATTTGGTATCATTGAAATGATACGCCAGGGAACTTTTTTTGTGCTGCTTGAAAAGAAATTATTCTAATCCTATTTTTGTTGTATCATCCTCAGAATATTCATAACAAGCAAAGTATATACACGTACTCAAGATCAAATATTTTTTAAACTTGTAAAAAATGCTGTGGCAAGTAAAAGTTTGAAAATAAAATTTTGGGTTTAAAGACGGTCTGGTTTAGTAGCGGTATATTGTACGGATAAGCTCCTAGTTCAATTTGAGGAAACGACGACTTGAACAAAATTTAACAGTGCTTTGCCCTATCACTTCCAACAATCGCAATGACAAGGACATATTGTTACAAATTTTGGTACCAACAGAAAAACAGAGGTGACATGAAATGCGGCTTTCAACTAACTGTAACCACCAAAGTACTGGGTAAGGGTAATGCAGTTTGGTGAAATGTAATGTAGAGACATTATTCACAATCAGTAACTAGCTGTTATGCATATACCTACTAACTCACAAAATAAGTTTCTTCGTTATCCGATTGCACGGGGCGATGTGAGAACAATAACATCGCCAAATATGTATCTGGTGTGTAGTAATGATGGCCAACGGCTTTCGGTTTTTGCTAATTATTTATTATTTTTAATGCCAATCACCCATGTAAACACATGCTGTATTATTAACGTTGGCAAAAAAGGCTTACCCCATATACCTATTTAAAACAAGCAACTTGTTGTCTCGAGTCCGAGCCTCTTGAAATGAATAGAAGATTTATTTGTATCTAAGAACACTTGTGTACAATTGACCACAAAAAGTGAAATTCAATACGTAGATATTAATACACATATACAATAATATCATTAATTGCAATGATTATTCAAAGATGTTGTCTCTGCCTCATCTCACACTCATCATGACTTACAACAATTCTCCTTGAAAACATTAAAGCGTTCATCATCCTCAGAAAATGTTTTTGGTCGAGAAAATCTTAATCTACGATTATCGTTATACCTTTTGTAAACTAACAACCCCAAATGGGTATCATCATCATCATCAAACCAACTGTCTCATTTTCATAAATGAAAGAAATACGGTACATCGATACCTAAAGATTTTGTTATTTTATGAATTTTGAAAACGAGACACTAACTACACATATGCGCGTCAAACCAAGGAAGCGACACGTTAAACCTGGTACCGTGAAGGTAGTAAACATTTGAATGGTCGTGATGTGTGAAATACGCTCAATACAAAAATAATTTCCATTTTACCTGGGAAAAACATGCACTTGACTGTTGCAGGAAAGAAAGGTACCACATATCTATGTGCACACTCATCATCATCATAAGTCACGACGATATATGTATACATACAGATATACTATTTGCCAGTATTAACAGCAGCTAGTAAACAGGAAGCTAAATAAACAAACGACAAACAAATCAATGGAAAGTGGTGTGTTTGTATTTGTATTATCACTATAAAAATAGTCCATTATTAGTGCACCAACAAATAAAACCGCTGACATGAATGGGTGTAATATCGGATCACGTTGCACCAGCACCACTACTACCATCACACAAGAAGGTGCGCAACGCATACGAACAAGATTTTGGTAGGCAAGCTATATCGGTGTGTTAGCTTAGCGCACGGCACTTTAGTAGTAGTTTTACGCTGACCTTAATTAAAGGGAAATTGAATGTGAGCCTAATTACAAATCTGTAAAGATAAAAACTACCCTTTTTAGAGATCTTCTGGGTCGCTGAAGCGTGTAAAAAGGATTTGACTCTTTCGCATATAGAAAGAGATGCCATTGATAAGCATTTTTTTGAGTCCAGATAGAGAAACGTGCTATCATTCAATTTTTTGCAATGTATATAAACGTAAAGCTGACAGTTAGTACACCCATCTGCACACGCAAAAAAAATATATCCCAAGAAGAAGAAAAAATGACAACGTATCTGAGATTGACACCAGTTTTCTCTTCATGACTTATGTTTTTTTTCTCTATCAATGCCTATCGGTTGATTACATGCCTTGCACAAAAACAAAAGGAGAAAAATGATTAATGGGTTTAATTATAAAACATTTGTGCATCTTGAAGATGCATTGACGACTTTATTTAGAAACGGGCATAATGCGTATGTGTGTGCACACATATATGTAGCGCTGTTGAACGTGGCACCCACAATACCAGCTGCTAACATCAGTCACGCACTGCAAAAAAATAAATCAATAGACGGCAGTTGTCAATTTTGTTCATCACGTTATAACTATGTGGATGGCTCCCTGCATTTTCTCTTTTTAACGCCTGACTGCTGCTAACTATGCAAGCGTCAGTAATCCAATAATCAAATCTGACGGATATAAGGATAGATATCAACAAATGGAGACGGAGATTGACAAATCGATCCGCACGGACCCACTTTTCACCAATAATAGCTTCAAAGAAATCAAAACAGAGTGTCATATTACGCTACCTTCATTTACTACCAAAGAGCTAAAACCCTAGCTGTGATTATGATGGATTGATTTGGGTTTTGGATGCTATTGTTGGCGTGATGAGAGATTTATCATTTCTCAATTCGATTTGCCCCTTTGGAATTCGGTCAGTCACTTCATTTTTTAAAAGTTTCTGTTTTCGCCAGGGCGAAATTCAAAAGGCTTGAACTTGTTCCAATAATAGCCCTCGCGTATCGTCGTCGTCATCATCATCTCACCCGAGAGAGAAGTGTCATATTAAAATCAGAGACAAGCAACAATGAACAATATTTTTTATATTAGGCCGTGTCGGATCTTGTGTATCATTCATTTTTCATATCTTGTCTGTGTGAAAGCTTATCTTTGACTTATGATTAGCAGAATTGAAATCTGTTTTTGTAACAGCCCCAAAGTGTGAGCACCAAATTATGTTATACAATTTGGTATTTATGGTGGTCATATTATTGTAAATTGATCCTTATTGTCAAAGTACTTTCACATTAATTGCTCTAATCTATCGTAAATATCGATTCTTTGTCGTTTAAAACGTTTTCACTGAAAAAGAAACTCTTGTGGTATCATGCATATTACCCATGAATGAAACAGCAAACACATATGGTTTGACGCCACGAGAAAGCCTCCCCATATCGGTTTTCCCATTCATGTTGTTTGCAACAAAAAGGCGCAGCCTCCCACTGTGGGTTACATACCTTTTAGACGCGCGGCTGCCTCTGTATAGTTACGCTCGTGGTGTAAGTTATCGTGTCCTTCGTCATAAAAGATGAAGGAAAACAGTACCAAAATTGTAACAAAATAATGACACGTTATAAACTAAGCTACAAAACGTGAAAACGTGATAATGACATGCATTTATTGTATAACCATAAATATTCTTTATGCGTGTGTGTACCTTGTGCCCTGCTACACCAAATATTCTGTGCCTATCTATCCCCCAGCATTCAGCATGTACATATCGATTTAAATATAAGCCAGTTTAAAGTAGCAGCGACTCTCACGTGTGTAGTATATGTGCAAGCCCGTTTTTGTAGTTGCATTCGTTTGTGAAACGACATAATCATTGTCATCAATCAAAACGCAAAAACATGTTGTAACAAACCATTATGCACGTTATAATGTAATGCAAAATGCATCTATCTACTAACACTAGTAGTTGTAGTAGCAAGCCTACAATACCTACCTCCCTAAACGCGAGAAATCTCAATTTTGCACACATCTTTTATTGAAGAAAGCACATTGCTGTTGTGTGTAAGATTCTGCGCAGATGCTAGCCAAAAGAGACAGTGCGCTCACACAGGAGTAGTAAAAAAGATAATGAATGACAAACTTTCTGTAGTTTTACAAACTCTTGACTTAATGTCATCGCCATCTCCTCGTCATCATGATCAAGCCGGATCCGGATACATATCCATAGCTATAAATAAACAAATAATCGACATTCTCTCTCTCTCTACAGAGCAAACAAAGAGAGGACCATTAAAAATCTTCTTATGAGAACGAAAAAGGTTTTTGCGTTTTGTGGCGATGATGATGGGCACTACCACCACCACACACTCTGTAATAAAACGACTACTGGTTAGACTCAGCTCGGTTTTATCTTTTTTGATTTTTTTATTACTAGAGAGATGCAGTGCATCGTTTATTCGTAATAAAGTGCCTTCTCGTTGTCGCCTTATTTTTCACGATATCATCCTCATCATCATCCATCGTTCACATCATGCCTACACAAACAGCACCGTGGAAAAAAGTTTCACTTCTTTTTCACTTTTTCTATCTTGCTGCTTTGCTTTTAAAAACTACAAAGTAGTACGTACTTACTTGTGTGTGTGTATATATATAATATGCACAACCTGTCAATCTTTTTTTACCTGGGCTGAGGAAGAACCTAAAAAATTCAATAGTGCGCACACACGAAGACACGCACTGCACGTAATAATAAAATCAGCAACTTAGCTAATAATAAAAACATACTCTGCTCATTTGACTTCTTGTATTACTCCTATACGACACTTCACTATGCTTAATACACCTACATAACAGCGTCCGCTGTATGCAATACGGTCACTCTTGCCTGCATTTCCTTTTCGTTTCAATAAATTAATTGAAAACCCAGTCTCTTGTCATGAATGCCCGGCGCAGTCGTGTGTACCATTATTACACATCTTTGTAAAAATCCTCTCGTCATTTTTAGCGTCAGCCTTGCCGTCATTTATTTTCATTCTTTCAATTCATCTCGATTTGGTCATGGTCTATGTCCGTCCTGATGTCCGTATTGTACGAGCGACAATTTCAATATTTATGCAGTTTATTTCACCTACTAAAATAGTTACACGATATGATGCTAGTTACACCTCTCAACAATGCGTCGTAAAAATGTGCGCGATCTCTCTCTCTCTCTCTCTTCCCTAGAAAGTATAGAGGAATTAACATTTTTAACAAGAAAACTATAGTACAAATACAAAATACAATGGCATCAAAGATGGATGCATTTAAATAGAGATGTAATGATGTATAGAGGATAACGACAATGGAGGAGAGGGACTCCTGAGGCTTTTGTGCCCATATAATACCGGTATCATGACTGTGACAGAAAAGTTTCTAATTTGGGAGCACTGCACTTTTCCCTGTGTTTTTATGGGTCCGATCAACACACTAGTTAAGAGTAATAAAAACCGTAATTACAATTATTATTTATTACGACAATAATTGCATTGTTGTTCGGTTTTCTTCCCTTTGAGTGCAATGTCACTCCCGCGGTTCCTCTTGTCAAAACTTTTCAGAAGAGATCATATTGAAAATGGATATTTTCTGTAGGAATTAGCAAAACCATTCATTTTATATGTCATATGATGAAACGCACAAAAGAGAAAGCTGTAATAGCTGAACTGCGTAACTATTAACTATGCATGTGGTGGACTTGTAGCATTTGCTTCTACTGGACAAATTTGTATGTTGGGGAAGGAAAACACTTTAGTAAACCCAAAATATAAGGTCAAGTGAGAGAAGATAAAAAGGGCATAAATTAATTTAATTCAAGTCTTGGTGTTGTGTCTCACTTTGAACTGATTTACTCTACGATAATATATTTAACCTCGTTGGATTTACTGTTATCGTTAATATTTCTGTGTGACAATTTTACAGTCCGTTGGCAACAGTAGATTGGTTGGGATTAAATATTGCAACTTGCCTACAAATATGAAACGTAAATTGAAGGTGTTAAAATATCATGAAACACTTAATTGAAGAGAGAGTAACGGAAAAATAACGACCAAAACAAGTGTTACATACATACTCTCAGATTTCTGAGAAAAGCAAAAATGTTCGTTTTCATTTTCGTAAAACTGAATCTTAGTGTATGCTCGTCTGAAAGTCTAAATATGCACTTGCTATTAAACACAGGATATGGTCTATTCTACAAAAGGCCAAAATACACAAACCTGCCTGTTTTTTCAATTTGCCATTACAGCGACGTTAGAAGGTTCCTTGCTAGAAACACCATCCTGTCATCGTGATCAATTCGCGTCATCGTCATTATCATCCCCCTATGAGCATCTTTGCCAAGGTAGACAGCAGCGTCGTCCCCAACAAACAGAAAGACTATTTTTACATGCATGTATGGCGTACGTCTTTTGAGGTAGTAAATACACAGAAAGTCAGCGTCAGCATATTCGCAGGGGCACAACCACCACCATCACCACTGTCAAAACGAACCGAGCTAAAGAGGAACTAAATATAGTAGCAAACAACGCATAAATATATTTGTACACATTTAGTTATAGTTTTTTATAGCTAGTCACATCACCTTATAAACTAAATACACAACGGTAATTGTTAATAAAATTCAAATGGGCATATACCGTGCAGTAAGGAAGGCAACAATAAATACACCTGAATCACAGAAAAGGCCCTAACGTTATGAATACGCGAAGAAAAAAAAACACACGCTCAAAGCTGTGTTAAATATCTTTAGATGATTTCTATCTATTTGTAATAATAGCTTATACGTTGGTGCATTTTTGTCAAAAAGAGAATAGACGATAGGGACCATGATTAAAAAAGAAACTAAAAGGCGAGATACGAAAAAGGGTATAAATAGCCCTTGTTTTTTACCCAGTCTCCCCGTCACTCTTCAAGTTCATAAGGAAGTGAACGGACAGGAGTGAGCAAGAAGGGCGAACATCTCAGTTGTCGGTGTTGTGCCATTTTCATTGAAAATTCCCAATTTGACTGGTGTGCCTATAATAGTAATACAATTAGTTACACTTGCAATTTCTTTTCCCTGTCGAGATTTTTACCCTTTTTTGTCGATTTTTTAGTTGTAAAAGAAGTTTTGAAAGGAAGTACAAAAATGCAGTTTAACACCAGAACTTTGGGCCGCTTTGGCCAACGAAGCGTTAGTGAAAGTGCCAATAAATTTGGAATTTTTCTGATACTCGTGGCAAGTCTTCTGGTCAGTAGTGCAGCCTCGAAAAAGTACAACTCAACTACTGCAGTGTTCTCAAGTGAATTGGAAAGTGGTAACGGTGGAACGGCTGTCAAAAGTTTTGTTTCCGCGTCATTGGGAAACGACACGCTTGCTGCAGAGTCCAACAGCGCCAACAGTTTTACAGTGGGATCGTCCAGACAAGCTCGGGATTATAACCCTGGAGGTGGCAGTGGTGGTAGTAGTTACAGTGTGCCAGGTGGAAGTGGTTCTCACGCGGCAGCTAGTTCATATGGTGCTCCGGCGGTGGGAGGCGGCGGAGGATACGGAAATGTCCCGGCTGGCGGCGGATTTAGCCATCAATACGCGATTCCTCCTATTGTTTTGGTACGAATTCAACAGATCCCCAGCAACGATAAGTTGATGCTGGCGGAATGATTTCATGAAGTTAAATAACGATTTGCAAAAATATTCTCTTTAGCAATCTCAAGGCGGCGGAGGCGGATACGGAGTTTCTGGAGGCGGTTGGGGAGCGGAAGAAGATGAAGGTTTTGGAGATTTCGGCGGCGGAGAAGATCTAAAATCATTGATTGGTTTGCTGGGGCTTAAAGGTCTCAAGGGTTTAAAGGGTCTCAAAGGCGTGAAAGCATTAAAGGGTTTGGGACTTTTGGCGTTGGCTCCCATTGCTCCTATACTCCTTCCCCTATTGCCCATTCTTCCTCTCCTTCTCCCTCTCTTACTTTTAGCTCCACTCATTCCGCTTCTTCTCCTTCTCTTTTTGCCCATCCCAGTCATCAGCATTCCCAGCGGACGAAGGAAGCGAGATGTTGGCTCAGCTTCCGTCACCACATCGAAAACATTACTGCAGGTATAAGCACGCTTTCACATTCTATTTGGTACGACTTCAGTCTCAAGTCGCCCCAGTTAGCTCAAAAGACTGTAATATGCGTACACACACCCCATTCACAATGTACAACTTTCTCCCATGTATTGCAGGAAACAATGGATGACATCATGAGCCAAATCCCCACTGATTTCTCCTCTCTCCGTTGGAAAGACGTTGACCAATGTATGGACAAGTTCATTTGTGACACTGGCATGATGGTGTCCCGCGTTGCTCCATCCATGGCCACACCTGCAGCCTGGCTATTAGCAAAATTATGGCCGGAGCCCCTTCAATCAAAGGTGGAAACCTTTCGCAAAGTGACGGAAATGATGCAACACAGTAAAAAATCCGGCCACTCCCCAAGTGCCAATAGTTTCCACTCTTCTTATAACTTGCATCCTGCCAAAAACTCCAACGGAATTTGTACCGTTAACTACAAATGTCGCGTGAAAAAGTTGGAGAATCTCTTCCACACTTTAGTTGTTCAGCAAACCGAAAAACTAAAGGGGAAGCTGATAGAGAGAATTCCACCGGGAGAAATGAGCCCTGCCACTATATTGAGAGCGTTACTCACGTAATCTTTCTTCACGTCAGTACTACAGAACGTTTATACTGAATGATCTTATAAAGGAGTAGTTTAAGTTATTCAATTTAGTAACAAGTATAACATATTTTTGTTCGTTCACATTTTCCCTTTTAACATTGTTACGCTAATTCTTTACCATTTTTACAGTTAGTTTCCATGTTTTAA
>JAHZNE010003915.1:0-11266 GCA_027744055.1 Callyntrura sp. NNG-2020
TATTTATAGTTTTCTTTAAATCTTACTACGAAAACACCCAAAAGTAGCGAATTGTGCGGTGGGGATTCCTTCGGAGAAATGTGGGGAAGTCCTGCGGGCTACCATTGTTCCCAAGTATGGTGACCTTGACGCCGCCGAGATTCACGCGTATACAAGTCCTCTGTTGGCTACCTATAAAGACGTGAAGGACGTGCTGAAGTTTGGGAGTCCATTGCGAAGACGCCCAGTGGAAAAATGTTAAGGCGCGAGTTACGTGAACAATATCTCCGAAATACTGATTCTAGCCGAAAAAGATAGACCGGCACTTACAGTATATTAAAAACCCCCAGACCACCTCATCCCCAACTACGTGTTATATCCTTTCACAGGCAAAATATGGTAGCGAATTTTGTATACGAAAGGGGACGATCTAAATATAAATTTTATATAAATAAATATAAGGTTAATTTTCCCACTAACCTATAACCCCCACCCCAGTTTTTATACAATGACGTGATCCATATTTAAAGTTAAATATAATTTACGGGGTTATCTGTGATTAGATTTTAATGTTACCTAAAATTAAGAATGCAATTAACATGTGCAGAAAACAAGCTTTTATTAATCTTAATAAAAACAGTAATTAACTATTCGTGACTTGAGTTTTGAGAAAAATTTTACCACTATAATTATCGTTTGACGAGATAGACGTAGTTCTATCTGATTTCAGATAATGCTATTTCAATATTTGTGGACATGCCGTCTTCCTGAATTGTATTACGCTCTCTTACTTCTGCCATGGGTATGATTGCATTTACTAAGGTAAACAACGCTGCTACATAAACCCCCCCCCCAACGATGGGAATGCTTCCCAAGAAAAACGAACATGGAACTTGTGGAAAACGAAAAACCGCAGAAATTTCGCGAAATAACACCTTCACACATTTAAATGCGTTTCCCTGCTGAAAACTTGCTTGTGTACATCGTATGTTATAATCAGAATTATCGGACAAGTAACAAGACATATAAGTAGGGCATGTGAACAACAGTAGCAAAGGTGATGTCAATTGATAGCTGATAGGTGGTAGTAACCCTGTCGGAATTGATATTGATAAGAAAATTATGGTTGTGTATCGAAAACCGGCTTTAATCTGTAGACAACAGGGGCACTCATAATAGGACAAGTTCACTCGTCCATGAGATGCAACGTTTTCCTGGAGGAAAAAAATGAATACAAATTATGTGGAATATTTCTCTCCATCATCAGTCTCTGTCTTACAGGTCGCCCCAGAGGATCTCTTCAGAATGGCAGCAACGCAAACCACAAGTCTGCTGGTGAAACAGGACGGGCAACAATGGGTCAAGTCCCCGCGTCCCGACGTGGAGGTGGTGAAGGGGGTGGAACTGCATGAACTCATTTTTGAGAATATCAAACACTACGCGGATTTACCGGCATTGGTGAGTGAAACTAGGAAAAAAATAGAAACCGGAAGTGCCGAAACTTTGAACTTTTTTTTGTTATTTACAGTCGTGTCCCATTTCCGGGGAAACTTTGACCTATTCCCGATTTCATAAGGAGGCGCTAGGATTTGGGGCGGGGTTAATAGAGGCGGGGTTTAAGAAAGGAGAAGTATTCGGCATTTGTCTTCCCAATTTTTTTGAGTATCCCGTCGCCATTTTGGGATGCTGGTGTGCCGGACTAACGGTAAGCCGATTATAACTTAATTTTAAACGATGACTCAAGTTAATTTGAAATTTTCGGATGATTCAGTTGAGCACCATTAACCAAAGGCTCCCCGAGGAAGAAATTGTGCGACATATGAAGTTAGTCCAACCTCGCGTCGTCGTTACAAACACTGATTTCCTCGACGCCATCATCAAGTCCAAAGAGGGAAACCCCCATCTCCGCACGATCATCCTGGTTGGGTCAAGTAAAGAGGAGGCTTTAGAAAAAGGGTGTTTGTCCTTCGCCCAAATGGTTTTGGAAAGCGACCCTGAAACTGTGACCTTTTCCACAGGAAAGGACACGGACACCACGGAAGCCATCGCCTGGCTAAATTTCAGCTCAGGGACGACGGGTCCCCCTAAATTGGCGCAAATGTCGCACGCTCAGATTGCCACATGCTTCGTGCAATATGTAACACACTTTTTTTGTAATATCGCGTCGATGAGGTACAACTAGTTTCGATCCAAATTATTATTTGATTTTCTGTCGGGGGGTAGACTCAGGAGGATGCCGGGCCAACAAAAGGGTATCTGGAGATTGGGGAGCAGGAACGGATTATCGCCTTTTTCCCCTTCTTTCACACCGGCGGTTTGTTCTTGTCGATTGTTACGGGTATGACTCAAGGGTCACATGCTATGATGATGCCCCAATTTGAGCCGGATTTATTTCTAAGGATTATGCGGGAGCACAGGGTAAATATCTTACAGTGTTGCATGATTAAACGATCTAGGCCAATTGCCACTCGACCTTATTTCCCCCGAAAATCAAGGCACCTCGAGATAAATGCTTCTGGGTGTCAATAACCCTTAACTATTTTGCACGTGGTTTTACAGCCTACCTGTCTTCACCTGGTGACCCCGCTTGTGGCACATATCGCAAAATGTGATGATTTCACTGCCAAGGAGTTAGAATGTGTACACACAATATTTGGTAAGTGACCAAGCAACCCCACCGACATTCCTACGCACTAAGAATAATTTAGAAGCGATAAATTCATTAGATTTGTTTTTAATCCAGCGGGTGGCGCCCCAATAGGTAGTGGCATAATTCAACAGTTACTGGAGAAGGCAGGACGTTACATGTCCTTTATGGAGCTGTATGGTGAGTGATCGCGCATTAAAACTGCAAGTTATATTAGATTGAAGTTTAAACAACTGTTTTCCCATTAAATATGCTTTGCAATTTTGCAGGGATGTCGGAAATGCTGTTTACTCATACTCTCCCGCCCAGTTCGAAAAACAGGAAGGTTGGGTCCTGTGGGGTTTGCATGCCCTCTACCATCTCCAAAATCGTGGACGTTGACACAGGGGAGGATTTGGGGCCTCATCAAAATGGCGAGATATGGTGCAAACCCCCGGCCCCTGTCAAAGGCTATTTTCAAAATGAAGCGCTCACTCGGAAATTTGTGGACGAGAACAACTGGGTCCGCATGGGAGATATTGGATATTACGACGACGAGGGGTACTTCTACGTCGTTGATAGAATCATTGATTTGATCAAGGTAGACTCGACTCACGTTGCCCCCGGTGAATTGGAGAAACTAATAAAAAATCACCCGAAAGTGGCCGACTGTGTGGTGATTGGGGTACCCTCGGAGGAGCATGGGGAGGTCCCGCGGGCGTATATTATCCGAAAAGAGAAGACCCTGACAGAAAAGGAAGTGAACGCCTATATCAACCCTCTGGTGGCAACCCACCAACAATTAAAAGGAGGTGTGGAATTTGTGAAGACCATTCCGAAAAACCCGACGGGAAAAAATCTACGGCGGGAGATGAGGGAAGACTATAAACGGAAATTTTGTGGGGGTTCCTCCGCGACAAAGGCGGCTTCGGCGTGAAGGCGACACATGTGTATAGCGGGACGTGTAAAGACCTTTTAACTGTAGACGATATACAATTTGTCATTATAATTTTTCACACATATTGCAATAAACAACCAATTCATTTTATTAATATCCCCCGATATCCTCCTGGAATATTTTAGGCGCTTGAGTTTAAGAGCGGTAGGTACTAAGCCCTTGTCACGGGACCGTACATTGACTGGTTCTCAGTTTGTTTAACGTTTGCCCCTGGTAAATATAAATTGTGTGAACTTTGCCTGAAATTACAGTGGTTTACGATCAAAATGTTTTAAAAGCTCAAGTTATATTTCTTTGTTTTAGATTTACAAGGTGATTACAATCAAGTTTATTTCTTCATGTAAAACCTCTGTTTAACGAGTGTTCATGGAGGTATTTCATAAGAAAAAAATTCACATGAGCCCATTCTCCTTTGATCAATCGTACAGATGTACTTTTATCTGATATTTCCATCAAAAATTTGAAACCAACTTTTGTTCCCATCTTTCTTGTTTAACTAGCTGTGTACAGGGCTGATCCATATCAATAAAAGTGGGGTTAGCATTGACTGACGACTGGGAAAGTGAAGACAACTATCTTGGTGTAAAAACTTGTATGGCTTTAGGGTAGAACAGAGATAGTGTAACAAGATGTTCCGAATATCTCGATTTTGAGGGAACATCATAGAAAAAACAACAGCTCAGACCCCAATTTTATTTGCGTTGTTTGTGTTAATCACGAAGCTATAAACTTACATTGCAGCAGGCATTAAAAACTTTCCGTCGGTCTAGATAAATTTAGAACAGAAACTGGGCCTTGGAATGCTACCTTCGAGGCAAAAATATCGTGTCAAAAAAGTGATTACATGACATGATTACAGCGAAGCCTTTGAGGCATTACCTTTGTTAAAAATGTAATTAATTCAAAAATCATAAATTTATTCTGTAACAAGACATCGGGCTAGCACAACTACGTTACTATTTAGCACTCCTTCTCAAAACTGAAAAATGTACCAAATGTTGTTGGTTGATTGAGTGGTTGTGTTGATATCAGATCACTATTATACCCTTATTAAAACTAGTGTACACCTTGCATCGTCAAAAGTAGATCTAAAAGATGGGGTCTGTACAATTAGAGCTGTCATTGCATAAGATTTTTTTAAGAATAACTTAAGAGGAAACGATACGTTTGAAAACATTGCTCCAGCAGTTCATGGCTGCAGAGATTGATGGTATTACCGATACCGCTATTTCTCTACCCTTATACTCTGAACCACTTTATCGATCATATTTTTTTACAAGAACGGAATGAAAATATGATTTTGTATACTGCAATTTCAACGAGCTATGTCAGGTATACCACTTGTTAATGTCAGCCTGATACTAACCTTGAGTATTTAAACGCCGCAGTTTAAACGTGACCGAAGCTAAACCTATATCTGGAGACTACACATCCGTACACAAAAAGTCAGCTCGGGAAAATTCGAATGTTTTCCTATTTACATTTTCCGCTGTGTCAATGTATTTCCAGAAGAACGTCAGTATCTAGACACAGATGAATCTCTAGAAATAGTCCCTTCCTTCCTAGGTTGTCCGTAATAGTTTGAAGTTACATTTTGATGAACTACGAGGCCCAGGGCGGAGTAAGGTGTGACCACGTAAAAGCAAAAATTGGATATTATTTGAGCACAACAAAATTAATGCTTTCTGTGTTCCAAATGTTATATTCTTCCCCAAACGTCTCCATCGCCGCAATTAGCCATAGTGTCCGCTAATATTACAATCCTGAGTACCTTGATTTAATCATTCTAACCTGGATTGCATTCTGTAATTCGCTCCAACTCTGGCATATATTTATTATGATGGGAGTTGTTCTAATACCACCTAAAATAAAGAAGTTTGTCAACATGTGAAAGAAGACGGCAACAGTAATTATTCCTATTCGTGATTTGCATTTTGAGAAACATTGTTGCTCCATTAATATTTGACGCGAAAAACGGGTTTTTTCTCATTTCAAGTAATGTGATTCCAATATTCTTGGAAATATATACTCCTTGTATTATACTCTCCTGGGGGTCTAGGGTATAATTATATTTATTAATGTAAACAACGCTGAAAAACCCGCTAATGGTGGGATTGCTTCCCAAGGAGGACGAACTTGCTGAAACAAAAAAACCACACAAATTCCGCGGAGTAACACCTTCACACTTTCAACTACCTTATTAAGTCAATATTAGCACAGGAGTTTGGGTTTCTATGGCGTATTGTGTAAGCAGATGTATCGGACAAGTAATAAGAAATAAATGTGAGCAGTTACAACAAAAGGAATTTATGAAAGGGGACGTCAATTTGATAGCTGATAAGTGGTAGTTACTCCGTTGAAGGTGATATTGATAAGAAAATAATTGTTGTATCGAAAACCGGCTTTAAGAGTACGCAATAGTGGTATTTCTAATAGGACATCACTCGTCCATGAGAGATGAAACGTTTTCCTGAACAAAAATGTAATCCAAATTATGTGGAATATTTTTCTGCGTCGGCAGTCTCTATTTTAATCTTTGGCCAACAGCATCTCTTTAGAATGACCGCAACGCCAACAAAAAGTTTACTGGTGAAGAAGGACGGAGAGCAATGGGTCAAGTCCCCCCATCCTGAGGTGGAGGTGGTGAAGGGGGTGGAACTTCACGAACTGGTCTTTGAGAATATTGAGCACTACGCGGACTTACCGGCATTGGTGAGTGAAGCTGAAATAATGGCGGAGAAAGCGGGACTGGTCAAATTATTGAAATGTTGACGTGATTGTTGATATTTGTAGACTTGTGCTGTTTCCGGCGAAACTTTGACCTATTCACGACTTTACAAGGAGGCACGAGCCTTTGGGGCGGGGTTAATAGAGGCGGGATTTAAGAAAGGAGAAATACTCGGGATTTGTCTACCCAATTGTCTGGAGTATCCTTCGGCAGTTTTGGGATGCTGGTTTGCAGGACTAACGGTAAGTGGGTTAAACTATTTTAATTTAAAACAAATACTCTAATTATTGTCTGGGTTTCTGTATAACCAGTTGTGTACGATGAATCCACGGCTCCCGGAGGAGGAAATTGTTGGCCTTATGAAGTTAGCTCAGCCTTGTGTTGTCGTTACAAATTTGGATTTACTGGGAGCGGTGATCAAGTCCAAAGGGGAAAACCCAAAGCTCCGGAGTATCATTCTGGTGGGCTCGAATAAAGAGGAAGCGTTGGAAAAGGAGTGTTTGTCCTTCGCCCAAATGGTTTTGGAGAGTGACCCTGAAAATGTGACTTTCTCCTCAGGAAAGGGCACTGACACGACGGAAGCATTTGCCTGGCTAAATTTCAGCTCAGGGACGACGGGTCCCCCAAAATTGGCTCAAATGTCGCACGCTTATATTGCCACGACCTTCCTACAATATGTAACACACTTTTTATTATTAATATTCAGAGTTGTCGGAACAAGGGGGGACACTAAGAATTCATGTCCTGTAATGTATTTGGGGTACCTCTAGTCCAAATCCTTGCAATGTATTGAGGTGTCAATCCCTTCCTATCCTTGTACTGTATTGGGGTACCTCCCCATTTTTATACCCATAATGTATTGGGGTACCTCCCCATTCCTATTCCCGTAATGTATTGAGGTATCTCTATTTCCCTATCCTTGTAATGTATTTGGAGTACCTTCCCTTTCCTATACTTGTAATGTATTTGGAGTACCTTCCCTTTCCTATACTTGTAATGTATTTGGAGTACCTTCCCTTTCCTATACTTGTAATGTATTTGGAGTACCTCCCCTCCATATCCTTGTAATGTATTTGGAGTACCTTCCCCTTCCTATCTTTGTAATGTATTTGGAGTACCACCCCTCCCTATCCTTGAAGTGTATTTGGAATACCTCCACCTCCCTATCATTATAGTGTATTTGGAATACCTCCACCTCCCTATCATTATAGTGTATTTGGAGTACTTCCCTTTCCTATACTTGTAATGCATTTGGAGTACTTCCCTTTCCTATCCTTGTAATGTATTTGGAGTACCTCCCCTCCATATCCTTGAAATGTATTTGGAGTACCTCTCCTTCCTATCCTTGTAGTGTATTTGGAGTATACCCCTCCCTATAATTGTAATGTATTTGGAGTACCTTCTCTCCCTATCCTTGTCATGTACAACTGTCAAAACAGGAGATTTTTGCGTTTATAGCCCCACGTTCCCTACAGCAATGTTATTAATATAGCGTTAATGAGGTGATGCATGTTGTAATTTAAATGCGCAAATGATAATTTGATGTCGTTACAGACTCAGGAGGACACCGGACCAACAAAAGGTTACCTGGAGATCGGCAAGCAGGAACGGACCATCGCCTTTTTCCCCTTCTTCCACACAGGCGGCTTGTTCGTCAATATTGTTTCGGGCATGAGTCAAGGGGCTCATGCTATACTGCTACCCCAATTCGAACCGACCTTATTTCGCCGGGTTATGCGGGAGCACAAGGTGAGCGTCAATCAGTGGCAGAATGATATGATATGCCAAAAAGCAATAGACCTTCTAATGCACCATTTAATCCTTTACAGCCAACCTGCCTTCATCTTGTGACCCCTCTGGTTGCTCATCTCGCAAAATGCGATGATTTCACTGCCAAGGACTTCGAAAGTGTCCATTCAATTTTTGGTAAGTGCAAATGGAGGCGCACATTCAATGTGTCTTTCCAAGATTATTGTAGAAGCAATGAATTCCCTACATTTTTGTAACATAGCGGGTGGCGCTCCCATAGGGAGGGAGTTGATTCAACAGTTACTGGATAAAGCGGGACGTTACATAATTATTGTAGAATCAATAAATTCCCTACATTTTTGTAACAGCGGGTGGCGCTCCCATAGGGAGGGAGTTGATTCAACAGTTACTGGATAAAGCGGGACGTTACATGTTCTTCTTGGAGCTATATGGTGAGTGATCATTCATTAAAACGGCGAGTTACATTTAGATTTTTATCAAATTTAATTTTTTTTTGCAATTTTCCAGGGATGTCGGAATTGCTTTTTACTCATACCCTCCCTCCCAGTTCGAAAAACAGGAAGGTTGGATCCTGTGGTGTTTGCGTCCCCTCCACATTATCAAAAGTTGTCGACCTTGACACAGGGGAGGATTTAGGGCCGAATGAAAATGGAGAGATATGGTGCAAGCCCGCGGTCCCTGTCAAAGGCTATTTTCAAAATGAAGAGCTCACTCGGAAATTGGTGGACGAGCACAACTGGGTCCGCATGGGAGATGTGGGATATTACGACGAGGAGGGCTACTTTTACGTGGTGGACAGAATTGGAGACTTGATGAAAGTAGATTCGTTGTACGTTGCCCCCGGGGAGTTGGAGGGAATTTTAAAAAATCACCCGAAAGTGGCCGACTGTGTGGTGATTGGGGTACCCTCGGAGGAACATGGGGAGGTCCCCCGGGCGTATATTATCCGAAAAGAGAAGACCCTGACAGAGCAGGAAATACATAACTGTATCACCCCTCTGGTGGCAACCTACAAGGAGCTGAAGGGCGGGGTGGAATTTGTGGAGACCATTCCGAAAAATCCGGTGGGGAAAAATTTGCGGCGGGAGATGAGGGAGGACTATAAACGGAAATTTTGTGGGGGTTCCTCCACAATAAAGGCGGTTTCGGCGTGAAGCCGATGGGCCTGTGTATCACAGGAAGTTTTGTAATTTTTTTTAGTGTCACACACTTTCACTCATTTACTTATAAATAAATAGAAAGGAGTCGTACAATTTATCATTAAGATTGTAAGCGTTATTAGGTAGCGCAGTATTGCGGTACCTTATGGTTTTGGTATTTCAATCTGTGGGGCCGTCCGGCCGTACACGCTTCTCCTCGAAAACTACGGGATTTAGAAAAAACGGTTTTCGGGGATCCATTCCTATGCACCTCTAGTTGTGCATCCAGGTTTTTGTTTTGTCCCACCACCCCCCATGACCCCGAGGGGTCATCCCCATAACTTTTTTAAATGGCAACAGGTATTGCAATTTGGTGTGTAGGTACCTACTTGGGAGCTATATTGTTTTGCCAAGTTTGAACCAGATCGGTGAACCCCTGTGACCCCCAGGGGGCTTTAAACGTCAGAACTTGTTTCCTTCATGGATCGGACACCTTTAATCCGATTGAGGTGGGGTTTTTTGCAAACAACTTGATTTCTTCAGGTCCATAAAGAAATATGCAAAAATTGTGTCTTTTGCGCCCCCTTGCGGCTGAAACATGAACTAATTTTATTTTTTAAAGTTCAAATGGGATTCAAAATTGGCATGAAGGAACCTGTGAGAGAGTTAAATGGTTTTGCAAATTTTGATTTAGATTGGTTGACCCCCGTGATCCCCAGGGGGTTTCTAAGGTCAGAACTTGTCTCTTTGATAGAACGGACACGCTTTATCCGATTTAGACCGGGTTTTTTCTCCTGAAGTATTTCTTCAGGAGTATTTCAAAGGCCCTTCAGAAGTATTTCAGTAGTACATTATTAAAGCACTTCTGCGCTACCTGATTCTGTTTAATTCTGACCTGCGCAAGTTTAATTTCTGTTAAAATTGTCTTAAATTACAGGGGTCTCCCCGAACAAGGAAAAAGGCAAATCTCAGCCACATATTCTTCTTAATCTTAGATTTACTACATGAGTACAATCAATGTTCCCGGAGGCATTTCATGACCTCAAAAATTTCCATAATCACGTGATCACTCCCTCAATTCTTCTTTTTACTTTTATTTACATTTCCATCAAAAAACTGATGCCGCCTCTTGTTCTCATCATTATTGCATAAAGAGCTGGGCACTGACTGACCCATATCAACACAAGCCATGTTACCATTGGATGACTATCAGATGGGATCTTGTGGCATTAACTTTGTTACAGCTTTATTAACAAATTTAGAATGTGATACAAAAAATCCGGCTAGCACAAGTACATTGTTACAGGGGAGCCCAGGGCGGAAAAAATACATCGTTTCGTCGGTAGATAAAGTAGCCGTGTGGGTTATCAGAACAAGATTAGCTACTGCTTCATTACAATGTTCAGTGACAAGTGTAATAATAGGTCTGCAATAAAACCACTGGATTTCCAGAAGAACGGCTTCCTCAATGGCAGGATCTAGAGAGAGCTTCTCTAGAGGCATTCCCTTCCCTCCTAGGCTGTCCCCGATCATTTGAAGCTGCAGAATACAAAGGGGAGTGGTAATAACGACGTTATATTTTCCCCAAGATCAAACATTAGAGCCTACCTGCTTCGGATTGGGAACGATGAGTGCCACACAGTATGTTTTAGAGGAGTCGCCATAAACGCAGATGTTATCCACTATGGGGCACGTCTTCATTGCTGCTTCCACCTTTCCCAGACTGACATATTCTCCCTGCTGCAGCTTTACCAAATCCTTCTTCCGATCTAAGGACAAATTATTTTTCCCCTCACTAAATTGTAATACAGCTACGATATGACCTTACCATGGCTATAGTAAGCGGGGGGGACGAGGGGGACACGTCCCCCCTGGATTTTGAGTTTTAATATTAAGGGATATGGAGGGGTCATAATGTATTACAGGATACGAATGTCCCCCTCGTCCCCCCTGTTACTTCAACCCTGGACCTTACCAATAATTCGCAACACCCCATCTTCCTGCATTTCCCCAATGTCTCCTGTGCGGAACCATCGTCGGCCATTTTCTTCAAAAAAATCGTTACA
>JAHZNE010003916.1:0-10413 GCA_027744055.1 Callyntrura sp. NNG-2020
TACATATGGGCAATGCCCACCATACACGTTTCCATGTATCAACGGAGCCGAGTTGTTAGCCTTTTCAACTCTATGCTCCATTTTGGCAGACCAACCCCGGGAACAGGAAAACTGAGGCATAACTGCTTCAACAAATCTCACAATGCATCAAGAAGAATGAAAACTGGCGTGAAAGTTCTGTCTTACTCGGTTCTAATAGTAATCTTGCTGTCCTTTGTCGCCATTAAAAGTCCTTGCTCTCCCATCAGGTTGGGTAGATTTCTTAGCTTGACATGTCGGTTAAATTCAAACGGCAAACCAAATAATGTGGTATGGACACCGAGAGAAATTTGCGTGCGGCTATTTATGGGAATGAGCTCATATATAGCATACGGTAATATATTCCCCAATGTCATTTGTGGTACTTGTCTGGTGTATCTCCAGGGATACTTCCTGCGGTCAAACTTAAGAAATCTCGCAATGTAAGTAATTTGGTTACTAAAATATAGCGTCATATTTTAAATGGTTACCGACCTATCTGTTTGGCGGCCCCGTTGATTAAATGCTACTATATTTTGCAGTGGCTTCAGCAACAAAGCCCCAAATCGTCGATTATGGGTTTTATATCGACAAATGCAAATCCTTTTGACGGAATTCCGGAACATCTACTCCAATGCTGCATTTGTCGCGATGGCAGTCGGTCTTTCCTGTTTACAGATTTCCTGCCTGTTCCTTACTATTAAATTTTTGGGAAGCAGCCATCCTCTCAAATCTGGCCCGTTGATTATGGTAACGGGCTATTTTATCTTTCAATCGGTGTCAATTACCACGTGCGTTTTTACTTGTCTCGGAAGGGTGCATGATGATGGAGCGGCATTAAAACAGTGTATGACTCGATACAATCCATTTTCAATGAGTAAGCAATGGAAACGGTGGCAACGTTCTTGTCCTAAGCCACGAATTCACTTTGGGGGGAATAATTTTATCGAACCGAAGACTGCCATAAACATTGAAAACTTTGTTGTTTGTCAAACAATTAGCATTTTGCTTTTAAAATAAGGATTAAATATGGATATGGTTTATAATTTCAAATGTTGTTGTTTAAGTAGTTAAAGTATCCCTTTGTACATTTTACATAGTAGAATATAGCAATATATGAATAAACAAAAAATAGAAAATGTATTTTGGTCGATGAAAACAACTACTTTGTTGGGGGGAAAATGTGGCACACAATAAATTATGGGGCATTGTATGATTTTTTAACAGCCAACGAGGCATGTTACGCAATAATTGTTGACTGCATGCGTGTTGTCTAATTTTATATTTACGTTAACAATTTTAGACATCTTGCAGTGTGTACTTTGTTTGAATAATCAAAAGAAGGGCCAACCAAAAAAATCTCAACGAACCTTTGCAAATGCTGAGCCGGAAGTAATATTTAGGAAAGAAATAATGTATTTAACTTTGCCGGGTAATTTTAATTGGATTGAAAAATTGAAAATAGTTACAGGACTTACGCGTTAGAACTATATACTTACATTTTTATTTGTGTGGGTGGTTTGATTGACATTTGTATTTCTACTCGCTATTAAGCAGCTTTTTTTAATTTTTTGTTCGACTTTTTTGGTTGGGTTACATTGATGACGACCGAAACCTCTATCTCGTTCCGGAATTATGTTACCACATTGTTCACATGTACTGCCTTGCATATTTAGCTTCCAATACAGTCATATGGCTTGCCATATGACTTCAAAATGGAATGCATTTATCATAACCACTATACTCGTAATGATTTAACACATTTTCGGCCAAAAATTATTAATTTGGATTGCAGAATATATTGAACGCACTAATTTACGACGAGGATCTAGTACAAACAGCAAAATCGTATTGTTTTAACAAACGAATTGTCCAAAGTAATGCTGAATGAACATGCCGTATTATGCTACGTAAGGTACATGAATATGATTTAATTTAATGTATGCCAATTTCTGTGGGCTTAATACAAAGCGTTTTTTATATTGTAAGTATACAGGGTTGTATTAACGTGCACGACATATCACTTATTTAAGGAAAGTTAATGAACAATGTTATCCACCTTTAGAAGAAACTACAGAAAGTATATACATATTTCGAAAACCATTTCGCCTTAAATTTTCAAACAACATGTTGTTCAATTACTACTATGAGGACGTTCCACCCTTCATCACTCTCAATATACTTGTCCGTTTGATATAAATTTCAATAGGGTTTTGTATATCTTACTGAACTAATATTGTAGTGACGATAGATTTTTCCATTAGTATAAAGTCAATTTCCTCGAGATCTATCGTCATTACAGGTAGACAAACATTAATTTTATAAACTATTTCAGCAATAAAGTGACCTCTGCAGATAATAAATTTATAAAACTGGAAAATCAAAAAATGATTTGGGTGCGAAGTATAACTCGGATTAGAAAATATTTTATAGGCTTATTTTAGTTGCACTGTTGTATATTCCTCTGAGGCGCCTTCTCAGTGTTCTCCGCCAGGAACATTTATTGATAGTTTCTGATGCAAAAACCCTAAAACAACAATCAAAATAATTTATTTACATGCTGCTATTGTCTATTACAAACGTTGTTGTATTACCTGTCCTGGGCCACATACATATTAATGACGCTTACAACGACTCATTATAAACTTGCCGTAGTGCATGACTAACACCTAATTGTCGCAGATCCTCAAAAACTGATACAATTTTATCATAAATTTCCGGGTTTCCTATAATTCTGTTACGAATGTAATTGAAGAAAGTGAGAGTACGTGTTGATCGATCAGAAATTGATTCCTAGAAAAGCAAAAACAAATTATATTCCGGCATATGACATATTGATTTTAATGCTTACTATTATTTATTTCCAACTTTACCAGTGCGTGGACATCACCATGACATAAAATATTTAGGGAAACCACTTTTGCGTACACGTGAGAATTCAACTCAGTGGTCTCAATGAGCATTGGCATTATTGTTGTCAAATGTTCTTTCCTCTTCTCACACAGCAAGTAAGAATCGCCAATGTTGACTGCGGATTGTCGTACACTACCGTCCGTTGTTGTGTTGGAGGATTCCATTTCGTCACTGTTACTGTCTTCGTCGTTGAGGGTGTGATCAATGTTTGCATTCCAAGTTCCGGAGGAAAAGTCATTCGAGGGAACAACGTTGTTTTCCCTTGTTGTTGTCATTTCGTCATTGTTTGTATCACTGAAGCTTCTAAGTGAAAAGTAAACTAACATAGCACTAAGCCCGAGCCATATGTATTCCCACCATGAGCTGCTTATGTCGTCACAATTTTGGGGAGCTAATGGCATTACTGATAGTGGCTCATCCTCCGACCTGTCCTCGTCTGACGTATTCTCGTCCTCATCATACGAACTTATTGTTCCGGTCCTGGTTTCGTTATTACTTACTGAAGTGGGTTCCATCCTGGCGGTGTTTGGTCAACTTCCATAAAACCAGTGCCTGTAATCTTGTTTAACTGTTCTGTATTTTTAATAATTTCCAACTACTTGAGTTGGACGTGCTCATTTTTATGTGCACGGGAACACGTAACAGCTGACTAAATAAACCGGAAAGCCTCTTAAGTCAGCATGAGGAAAAAACAAAAAAAAAACAGTTGAATTTTTACTTCAAATTCCAAAATATTCAGAACGAACGATCCAAAAGTATTACCATACGATAATTACAATTTCATGCGCAGAAAAGATTTTTCCGTACTGAACTGGTTCAGCAGCGACGATAGTTTTTCATCCCTGAGTCGTGATATGTTGGAAAAAAGTAGAGACAAGCAAGAGACAACAAAATCCAAACTGTACCGTATGTGTAATTTTTACGTAGGAAATGTGCCTGAACCAACGTTGTTATCGTCTCCACTGTTGCATCCGGGAAGTGCCATCCGATTACGTGAACTCAAAAGAAAAGATTGGCCCGGTAATCCGACAACCACCAGAGACCAGCAAATTTACACTTTATATTCATTTTAGCTTTATACGTATTATTCCTAATGTTACTGACTGACTGACAAGTTAGACTTGTTTTGTGGCTGCACCAGCTGTACTGTGAAAATGTATAAATCGAATGAATCATTTCTCAGGGAACTGTTTTTTCTCAGTGTCTTTACTATCAGGATCATTTAAACTCAGCATAGATATTTACAATAAATATTGTAAAATCATAGCAATGTTGTTGGAACAATCACCATCTTTCATCATCGATTTATCTGCAGCTCTGTCCGATTTATCTGTTCATTCCTTACATTGCAGCATGCTACGAAAGTATTAAACAATTTATCTGAAAAATAGAAGTCGTGTTTTAATAGTATCGTCGATTTAGATTAATATATCAGGAAAAATAACTAATCAAAGGCAAATGTCTGCAGGTATATTTTTATTTACTTCATAATAATATAACGTGTACAACAACGACTAATACGTTGTTTGAAGTCGTTTTGTATCGTACCCTACTTGGGGGATTGTAAATGATAGCCAGGTACATCGTTGCATACGATAGTAAAATTATATAAAATTATCGGTACCCTATTACAGTAATACAGTGTTACCTTGTTAACATTACGTCAGTGAAAAAGNCGTTTTGTATCGTACCCTACTTGGGGGATTGTAAATGATAGCCAGGTACATCGTTGCATACGATAGTAAAATTATATAAAATTATCGGTACCCTATTACAGTAATACAGTGTTACCTTGTTAACATTACGTCAGTGAAAAAGTTTCCGACGATTCCAATCGGAACCTCTGAGACAGAATGACATTGTTTGATGGACAAAATTAAGCTGTAAATGCATGTTCAGCTTTCAAAATGATTTTCTAATGTTTATCATACTTTAAGTATGAAGACAAACTACTGTTTAAAAAATGGCGCTGATTTTACAAATTTTACCTGCGCTATTTGCACTTTTATGTGTAACATTTTATGAGGCGGGCTTAAATTGGTTTAAGTATTGACAAAAGGGAATTTACAAGGACATATAATCCGCAGAAATGTGTTTTTTAAAATTTGGGTTGAGTTTTTTTTTATCTAAAAATCCTATGAACAAACAGGGTCAACAGAAAATGAAAATTCATAAATTTAATGACATCACACTTCCAAACTAATACTTATAAGTTCAATACGTGCTTGTAATTTGATCTGAAAAATTTAACGATAAAAGATGTAGATACATTAGAAGTTTTATGTACAATCGAATTCAAACTTTTGTAATCATTTTTGTACTCTTTCATGCAATTCATATCGTATGGCCTACTAGCAAAAATCAAATTCGTAAGTGAGTTATGAATTAAGAACGACCCACAAAAAACGTACAACTTACAACCGTAGATAACTAGTACGTATCCCTGTCTTGTTCCTCCTTCTTAACACTCTCGTAGGCACTACTTCTGGTGTTATGTTATAGTAAAGATGTAATGTTAAATTTCTAGCCGATAAACATTGCAGTGAATACAGGATGACTGATCATACTCATCAGCAATGAGTAATTAATGAGACACATTCCAGAGTAGAAAGTAATTACGTTTATCTACAACCAATTCACCATCTGTCGTTGTTCTAAATCAACCGAAAAATGAAAAATCTCCACCACGATTTGAAAACAAACGAAATGTTTTAATTTTTTAAATTTAGTTCAGAGAACAAAGTGTGTGATTTTCCCACATATTATCTCCTCTTTCCTCCTTCACGGACAAGTCAATTTTTCCAATCTGAGGAGACTTCCTAAATATCGGATATCGATTTTAATGAGAAAAAGTTGAAGCTAAAACAGCAGTTCTAATACTTATTGTGGAAGAAATCCACATAAAGTGACAATTTTTATGAACATCCATTTTGCATTTGCGAATATTAAAATCAAGAGTAGGATTCTCGTAGAGGCTATAGCTGCGATTTGTAAGGAGACATTGTTGGAAATATATCTCCCATTGTGCTGTCTTTTTTCAACACCTCTCCTGTATTTTTAAACCAATGTTTGCACCCCCACTACACCATCTCCTTAGAGCCCACATTCAAATCTGCCATTAAAGTCTTCCAACATTTATTAAAATTGTTTGTATTCGGCGTTAAAATGATTCCACATTCAACCTGCCTGTTATAATAGTACTGAGAAAAAACAAAGAACTTAATAAACAAGTGTTTATACTGCTCATTATTCACAGTGCTTAAAATTTTTATCTTAATCACATCAAAGATGTAAACACGTAAATATTCATCAAAGAAACATGAACAATGTTAAACGATGTATGTTAGTACTTCGGGTGCTTAAAAAATTCGAGGACGGAGATTATTTCCAAAGTGGAAGCAACAGAGAGCTCTTTAGCATATATTTTAACCTTGCAGGTAAACAACTTAAGAAAACAGTTAAAAATGAATATAAGAAGTGCATGAATCCCTACAGAACTCTAATTGCTTTGAGATTGTTTTGGAAATTAAAAGTAATCACGGTTTTACATGTAGTCATTATTAAGAAGAGACCTGTGGTGTATTCACCTAAAATAATATGCGATGCCACTAAATAAAGTATGGAGTGTAAGGTAACACACATGGATAGTTTGCCTTGCAGTAATAGGTTTATTAAAGGACAATTAATATAAATGTGGACAATTAGCAAGTAATATTATGTACAGTAGTAGAAGTGCTTGTGCACGTCAAGGCAGGCAGAATTGATCTCTCTCGCACGAGACCAGAGAGATATTCACATACACGTGAGCACGCTACATGCCTCGTGTTGCTCTCACGTTCCATATCGCACAGCACAAATTTTAACATGTCATTTAATGTCATTTAATCAAAAAGCACTGTTTTTGGAGACATCTATAAAATAATTTTTTGTAAATACGGTTACTCAAATTTAAAAATTAAAATTCAGTACCCGGAATGTCATTTTGCAATCATTTGTCAATCTGAGGAATTGGCGATTCTGCTGCACGAATTGAATACGTTGTTGGCGTCGAAGGTGCACTTCGTCGGGGAATCCGAGGACACCACCGACGTCTCTACAGTCCTTATCATTTGATACGAAACTGCATCCGTTGCATAGAAGGCAGTTGGGACCACTGTTCTCTGAACAGGGGCCTGCCTTAATAAAAGCCCTGACATATATATTGAAACTGTTTCTTGACTACTACAGTAATGGTACGAGAATATCTACAAGTCACATCAAGTCGTTAGAAATGATTTGGTAATATAAAGGTTTTCTACAGAACATTACCTGATATCCAATTTGTGTTTGTAGAATGTCGATTTCAGCATCCTTCATACATTTAGACGCCGCCAGTATAATATTATAAATATAAAAGGATTTATGTCAGAGAGATTCCATTTTTCGTTTCCAGGAAATGTTACCATAGTTAAAGTGAGACTTATGGTATATCATAAGTAAAATGTGCAATACAAGAGGAGTGGTTTCTCCAGCCCCAGTGACAAAGCAGTTACATCGATTCTGTCACTTTTAGCGCCTGCCGGTTCACCAAGCTTTTTAATCCCGGCTTAACGTGACACAAAAGTCATGGGGGGTCAGAGCCTTTTTGTGAATAATTTTGCATCAAGGAAGTATTACAACAAATTGACTTCATATGTGTAAATTCTTATTAATAATTAACTAAAGTTTTTAAAACGTAATTGCATCATTTATTTAGTACTAATAATTGCAACAACAAATTGACCTGAGCAGGTACTAAGTATCATTCTGCACATTAATATTGTAAGCGTAATCAAACCCACACATGATAATATACAAAAAGCATAATATAGCATTAGTGTACATCTTACGGAATATTTGTCGAATACTGTGAAATAAAACATTAAGCACATAAGAAAATGTCAACTTCGAAATACAGCACCTTATTGAAAATTTAACGGATTTCTGTGGTTGTTATGTAAATGTAGTATGCTTGAGTACTTTTTATTGGCTTAAACTTTAAATTGTATTTCAAACAAATGAAATTGTCATTCAGAAAGATGTCATACGGCATACATATGATCTTGAGCAGGAAATTGACAGCGTATCGTCTTTAGTAACACATTTGGTAATAAATACTTTCCATAGAAAAGCAGCAATTAAATACAGAAACTACCGATACGACTGGGTACGCAAAGACCCCTCTGTAATGCTTTATTTTTTTCACAACAGAGCAGTATTCGATGCTATTTCCAAATAGACATACATTAATTGCTATTTGTGAAAGATTAGACAAGGACCATTTGTAGTATGATACATGTTTCATTCTTACACGTTGTGTTAAACGTACTTATTTTTGGAATAAAATATTTTTCCTTGAACAAATTTCTCCAACTTCCAGGGGGGGGGTCAAATGACCCCTCTGACCGCCCCTCTCTACGCCACTGGATGTCGGTTCAACGATCAAATAATACATGAAAAGATGCATCTTTATTATTGCAAGTGTACTACATGTTCATTAGTTGAGATTACATTGCAAGCAGTTCTTTCATTTATAAATTGTGTGTACACATGTTGATATTTAACACTGCAATATGTAAGACCGCACAAGTAAAAATCTACATACCCGATTTTTTATCAAATAGGAAGCAACCCAAGTCAAAGTTAAAAAACGAACCAGGTTGCACCGATGAAATCTCGTAAGATTTGCGAAGCCAACATTATCATAATAATGTTCATAATTATTATATATTAACGTTTGTTCCAACACTTTGCATACAGCAATTGTATTTTGTTTGCGCCATTAAAACTTCAACAATTTAACTAACAACAAATAATTTAGAGAAGAGAAATCATTACGTTAGCAAATCATAATGAAAAGTCTTGGCAAAATACACTGTTCAGTACACAAGATCTAAATGACAGAACTGCTTGCAATATAAAAACAACTAATAATGGTGTATGTACACTTGTAATAATAAAGATGCATCTTTTCCTGTATTATTTGGTCGGTGAACCGACATGCATGACTTCTTGTCACGATAAGCCGACCCTTTCCTTGGGATTAAAAAAAATCGTTGAACCAGCATTCGCTGAAAGTGACATTACCGTTACCTCATGTCTGTACTTTACCTATTCGAGAATGATCAAGAATATACATTATCTGACTTCACATAATGCTATAAACGTAGTCACAAAATTCGATAGACGGTGTACCTCTACATCTTCCATTTCCTTATCGCAAAGATTCGCAATACCTACGTTTAATACTATTTAGTATCAAAACTAAAAGATTTCTCACATAAGTTTCTTTAAATCTTCAACTCATCCAATTGTATTTTGCCCATGAAATGGTGACGTGAATACAACAAGGTCGAAACAAGTTTTTAACCATAAATTACACCAAACAATATTCGGACTTCGATAACGTTTCCGAGTCTTTCGTAAGAAAGCGCACTTGTTATGCCCCTTTCAGCTGTGGGGAAGCCGCATTGACAAAATTTCGTTTTGCACATATTTTGCAAATAATCCCTACATAATATTATTGATAGTTTGGTTTATACATCATCAGCAATTGACCAGAGCCACAAATGTGGTTTCAAATCTTTAATATATGAAGTACGTTAGTATAAACGCTGCACAATTGTGTGATATGCGGATTAAAGATTATAAAGAACATATGTATAACTTCAGATACGAAGAAAGTGTTCCCCTGTAAGCAACGTTTATGGACCTGTTCACTACTAAAATAAAGAACAATTGTAAGAAAGTGAATGCAACACGTGTAAAAATATGAGAACATGTGACAGTCGACTCTTCAACGCTGTCAATTCAATTTAATCCTTCATAATAAATCCTTTTAGTAATCAAATCACGTAGAATCATGTTTCTAACCATTTCTTCCGGAAACGATGCGCTCCTAGTAGTTTAAGAGAATGTAAAAACAGCAATATCTAGCTCTGACACACAATAAACGGATAGGATTATGTGGTTTCTTTATGTGGTAAAATGGTATCATAAGATAACACGTATATGAGAGGTTTCGACCCTTCTGTTTTTCACACGACCCTGTTTATTGTTAAACAAATTCCCAGGAACTTAGCAAACCTGAATTTGAATATCTGTATGTTCTACTTATTAATAAAAAGATCTGAAACAACGTTCAAGTAAGAACTTCCATTGTAAGTAAGAACAAGTAAGACAACTTCCATTGACGTCAAATTTTGTAAAATATGATGCTTACATGTGCCGATGAGCCCATGTCAGTTAGTCAGTAACCCAATACCAAAAGACTCCAGCAATCGTGACCATTTTTTCGATAAAAATGAATATGAAAATCGGATTCTGCATCATTAGTTACCCCACAATACATATTTGGTGCATTTTTAAAAATTAACATACAACCACCATATGACATTTAACTTAAAAAAAACGGCGTTTAGTTTCCAGAGGATAACTCAAAAACTGTTTCACATATTTGAATGA
>JAHZNE010003917.1:0-13917 GCA_027744055.1 Callyntrura sp. NNG-2020
TACCTGCCAAAAAGAATTTTGAAATTCGCTGTCCTTCAAGAGTTATAGAGTTTACGGACGGCCGGACGGGACAAAGGAAATCTAGATACTCCCAGCTGAGGCTGGTCCTAAATAAAAATTAGCAAATAGCAAATTCAAAGTGTATGTTAAATTTCATTTTATTTTTAAATGTTAACACGAAGGTAGCGCTTCAGCATGGTATTACAAAAGATAATAATAAAATTCACTATTGAACTTCGTACTAACAATTAATTGTGTAAAATAAAATTATTATTACGATGGACGGACACCCGGATATATTTTTATTTGCGATCACCCCCTTCCCACTTCCCACATTTTATTGCGCGGATGGGGATGACCCCTTCTCAAAATGTTTTTCCTCCCGCGTAGTACCGTTCCAAAAGTTCCTTACTTAATCGCTCCAACCGAATCACCAGCCTTTTGCGGCGCTCCACTTCATTTGGGCTGGTGCTGCTGGTACAGGAGTTCTTAGTCATTCTGGAATTTCCTCTAATTGAATTTCGAACTGAGGAGGATTTGCCCATTTGGCTGGGGGTATACCGACGACTACTACCACGTGCCGTTTTGACAGTGCTACGGGATCTGTCATCCCCGCTGCTGTTGGCGGCGTTTGAGTTCAGATTGTGATCATCGTCATCACTGTCGCTAGATGAATCAAACTTCCATTTCGCCGGCTTTCTCACCCTTGTCGACGCGCGTACCGCTGGGGTTGCCACTGGAGTCTTCCGTTTTCTTTCCCCGAAATCATTGTCCGCCTCATCTCCAGAAACCTCGTCGTGACTTTTCCGGGTCGACGTTTGTAGACCCTGTGAAGGTCTCGTTTTACTACCACCATTATCCCGTGACTTGGTCTTCTTAGCTCCTACCTTGCATTCACTCTCCCCATCCTCTACGTCAGTCCATTTCTTCTTCTTCTTGTAACTTTTAGGTCGGGCAGCCGTTTTTTTAACGGAAGTTCGAACCACTTTCCTGGAATTCGGCACCTTTTTGCTTTTCACGCACTTCTTGTCCTCCCCTGAATCATATTCCGATTCTTCCTCACTTTCTTCACTGCTGCCTTCATTACTGGACGGTTCTTTCAAGCCTTTCCCGCGCTTCCAATTCTAAAATGGCCAGAATATACAAAATCATTTTTAATTCTAAGTCATCTCCGTTCTCGGGCTAAAGTGTGCTCAGACGAATATCAACCTCAATGCCAACTTACCCCGTCCTTCATCTGGGACCAATGCACCTTCGTTCGCACTGTACACGCCTCCTCCACCAATTCCTCCATGTTCACCTCGTGTTCATGATACATGTGCATGTGAATCAGCCACTTTTGCCTTTTCCTTATAAGGTACTTCCGCTCGCGTATTTTAGAGCAGACTGAACACAACAAGTCTTCTCCGTCCTCCTTAATTTTATGGTTGGTAGCTAAGTGTCTCGATAAAAACTTCAGCAGCGTCTCCTCCCCACAAATTTCACAGCGTATCAACATTTCCTCATACTTTTTAGTCAATACCCCGCGTCTTGCTACTTTATCAGGGGCATAAGTCTTCAAATTAATAGGGTAGATAGGCTTGACGTTATCCCTTAATTTCAGAAATCCGTCATCCTCAATGACCTTGACCTTGACGTTTGCTCCACCCTCCGCCTTGATATGACCCTCCATAAAATGGTTCTTCATGTCTTTCGAGTCCAACAGGATCTTATCACATTCCGGACACCGACAGCACAATTCAGAGTGAACTTGTTCCGCATGATTCCGAACCAACTCGTCACTCCCCCACTTTTCCGAACAATAGGGACAGGTAAACTCCACCGGTGTCACGAGCTCCTGCAAAATTTCCGGATGTAGCCCCACCACATGCGCTTTGATTTGATCGTAATAAAACAAATACGTCTCGCATAGCGTGCACATGTGAACCGTGCAATGCAGACCCTTCTCGACCACTTTAATTATTTTCTTGTCCACAATCTTCTGCTCCAAAGGACCGGTGTGAACCGCTCTCATGTGCCGTCGAAACGCTGTGGTGCACTTCATTGTGGCTTTGCACCCCTCCACCAGGCAATTAAAGTAATGTTCCGACTTCACTCCGTGGACAATCATCCTGTGCCGATTGAAGCCCACCCTCAGTAGCTGACCACAGTCGGGACATTCCCCGCTATCCTTGTCCCCCGTGACTTTGTGCCACGTTTTAAAAGCACCGTTATAGTTCTTCGGACGTCGCGTGCGCGTTCCCCTTATCTTCTTGACAATTATTTGGTGAGTTCGTAGAATCTCCTCGGATTGATGAGCGTGCTCAGCTTTAACATGATTTGCAAACTGTGCGCCTGCCAGAAAATTATCCCCACACGCAGGGCAGTTAATGGAGGTTACGTTACAGTAGGCTGACGCATCCGCGGCGGATATGCTATGGGCGTCCAACTGCAAAATGTCAAATTGTCAAGGTTACAGTACACCACACAGTTTCAAACTTTGCACACACCTTTACTTCAACATAACAATTTTTTAGGCATGTATGTATCTCCCTCACCAGGTGCCGCCAAAGTTTGCCCGTCGACTGTAAATCCCGTCCCAGCCTCCCCCTTCGGCTCCCTCTGAGACCGGGACAGTAAGGACAGATGGTGAGCATTGTTTGATCGTGGACTCGCTTGATATGATGACTTAGAATCGCTATAAGATTTTCAGTGTGCAGTATTATAGTAACCATACAATCAGTCCGGTACTGCCTGGGGCAATAGGGGCACACAAAACATTTTTCCTCCTTTTGCTTATCCTTCCCATGGGCCGATAACACATGTTTCCTCAAAATCTCATCTGAATTAAAGGCTTGACCACATTCATCACAATATCGGGGTTCAACAGCTTCAGCGTCAGCAGGGTCAGACTTATTGATAAGTGGTGGGTATTGTGGATGGGAAGCATAACCCCGGAGGTCCGGAGGAACAGGATCCAAGTCGTCGAGATCCCCGTCCTTCAAGTGTGCTCTGCAATAATGGGTCCAGACACTGAGCCCATGGATGAACTCCTTGGGACAAACCGGACATTGGCCCATAGGAGGATCTGAACCGTGATTCGCTTTCTCATGGATGGGTAGGTACTCCGGGAGGAAAAACTGGCGACACTTGTCACACTTCTCCCGCCCTTCAGGATCGATTAAGGAGCAATGCTCTTCCTCTGGGTCCCCGGAAACGCGGGGTCCTAAAAGCTCCTCGTCCTTCACATTGAGTTTCTTCGCAATCTCCAACATTTCCTCCATGTCAACGCTGTCCCCGTGCTTTCGCTCCATGTGGGTCAACCATACATGTCTCGTGTCAAAGGTTATTGTGGGACAGGCCGCACACCGCCACAAGTCCCCATTTTCGACAATGCCATGGTGCAACTTGAGATGCTCGTCCAATATTTCCATTCTCCTTATTTTCTGGAAACACACTGGACAGTTAATCGGGAGTCGACGATACTTTCCGCGTATGAGTTCTGCCAGTTTTTGATAATGTCTTCGTTTTATCATCCACTCATGATGTTTATCTCCATGCTCACTTTGAACGTGGTTGGACATTTGCATTCCTTTGATGCGCCAGATGGGGCAGTAGGGACACTGTTGTATCGCCGTCAAGGAGATTCCCAATGAGGCTGCTACCTCCACAGGTGAGCATTGATGAATATCCATTTTGTGTCTCCAAAGTCGGTGCTTTTCGTGAACAACTGTGTTACAAATGTCACACGTCTTGTCCGAGGCTGATTTCTGGGATCCCCTTCCGTCGTCGCAGTCCTTCGAAACTTTTGTTGTATCCAAGTTCTCATCATCCTCCACATTTTCTGTACTTTCTGACTTGCGCTTGCCTTTAGTCATTCTGGCGGCGCTGGAGTTTCTCTTGCTTTTAGAACGGGAACTCTGCGATAATTTTTTGATGTGGGTCTTTTTTCGGAGTGACGAGATTTTGGAACTGGTTGACAAAATAGCTTTCTTTGCTTTCGCTTTCAGTGCGTTGGAAGTGGGAACTTTGTTACGATTACTAGATGCACTTAACTTGGTAACTCTTTTCAATGAAGATTTTTTAGCGGTAGAAAAGTGAGAAGGTGTACATTTTTGATCACTTGCTATTTTCCTAATTTTCTTTAGACGATTTTTTCGTTTTACGGAGATCCTCGAAGTGATTATTTGTTTATCCTTGGATTTCAACAGTTTCTCTAATTCTAATTGCTGCTTTTCGCCGGTGGAGGAAGTGGTTGCCAACCCTAACAATCTTTTCCTCTTCTTTTGAAGCAGCGTCTTTAGAAGAAGTGGCTTCTTCCCAGACGCTGGAATCTGAATTTTTCGTCGTTTTATTCTGGAGGCTGTGGCAGGAGTCAGATTATTAAAACTGCTGCTGCTTAGTTTCTTTGTACGTGCAACAGGCGCGCCAGGAGCTGGAGTCGATGGTTTTGGAGAGGACGAGGGTTTGGTGGTAAGGCTTCGGCGCACTCTAACTGTGATGGTACGTTTTACGACGGTAGAAGTACAGCTCTCTTCTCTATCTCTGCCTTCTCCATCTTGCTCCACTTCACTTTGTGACTTCCCAGTATTTTCACCCAAAAGGTAGCTCCAGACATCGTTCATGATCGACGTGTCTGCTGGGAAGGTCACTGTCTTGCACATTTGAAAAAACCTAAATATTTCTCGAATATCCTCCTTGATGTCACCAGAGCCATTTTTCAGTAGCCACTCCTTCCTCATTCTCTTTGCGGTAGCCTCCAATTCCTCAAACTGCTTTTTCCTTTCATTTTCGTCTCGAATTTGCGTCATCACCTTCCCGTCGATAACCACTTTTCCCGTCAGGAGAAATGTAGCATATGGTGACCGCTCTCCAGTATACGCTACTTGTTTGTGAACAGCAGCTTCATAGTTTGCCTTAGCAAAGTGTAAGAATCCTCCCCAAATGGCGGTTATCACAGTGTCCTCTTCGCTGCTCATATATCCCAAAAGTTGACCAATGGTGACGTATTTAAAGATCCGAAGGTAAAAGGGATGATACTCCCGAGGATCCTTGCGGAACAATCCCAGTGACTCTTGAACTATCTCGTGCATCTTTTCTCGCATTTCTTTCGTAAATTCATCAAATGACATCTTTGCATACTTCGGTGGAACAGTTTTGCATTGCGGAGTTGCGATTGACGGATTCCTAGTCCCACTTGCCATGGGAATTTCTATATTTACGGCATTACCACTATTCCCCCTTGTTGCACCCTGCCGCCGTGCTACTGTAACAACAAAAGTAATCATTTAATTGCTGGCTGCTCCTCCTCCTCCATCCTCCTCGGTTAAAACTAAATGCAAAAGAATCCTCCGTATTCTCTATGTCATGTGTACTTGCCTCGGTCACCATCAAAACAAATTTTGGCGTTCCCTGGAGATTCGCCCAGATCATCCTTCGTGAAAACCGCACCAACACTCATTTTAAATTATCTGTGTGTACCCTTACCGTACCAGCCGGCGGCCCCTCAGCTGTTATTTGTAACTAAAAATTATAAAATTAAATTACAACACTGTTAATCTTATTTATATTCAGTCCTGACGAAGACGACCACTTTATTTAAATTTCAAAATTTCAAATTAATTTATTAACCAAACTGTGGCCTCTCGGGTGTGTGCATTTAAAATCCGTACAATTCGCAAGATCAACAAACTTTCAACTACTCTGCTATTCATTGAATTGTAAATTGTGACTTGACTTGACTTGGGTGTTTTCAAGTTTGTTTTTGTTTTTTTTAGAGAAACATCATATCCATATATCAGTAAAAAAATCTTTGTACCGCCATAACTTTAAGCAAGTCTCAAAATCACGGAGCACTCTATGGTCCCTCTGGATGCGTGTATGATAGTAGCAAAGTTGATATTATTATGTAAAAACGAAGGACAACAGTCCGCCTGTTACAAAATTTACGTTGTTCAACAATGCAAAATTTCGTAAAAAAAAGGTTTCGTATTTATTACGCAATTGCTCCGATAATTAAATAGTAAATTCAAATGTAACTAACAACGTTAATCGCTAATAATTAATTAACATCGTTTTAGTTTGTCACCGAATATTAAAATGTAAAGTGGCTTATCTCGACTTTGACTCCCCGCTACACTTTCATAAAATAAATATCCAACAAGGCACTACTGACTTGGGGGAACTAAGAATATTCGACCCCCCCCCCCAAAAGTTCATGATATCACTCGTCATCGACAACATTTTCCAGCTTCAAGCTTTGTCCTCCTCCCACGTACCGCTGCAACAGCGCCTCACTTAGTCGCTCGAGCTGAATCACCAATCTCCTGTCCCGTTCCACATCAATGACACCATCACTACTGCTGGTACCAATACCACCTTTTCTATTTCTTGGGGAACCTTTCACGCCTGCCTGGCGGGTACTCCCTTCAGGGGTACCAGGATGGGACTCCTTCTCACGGTTGTCATGGCTAGAATTTTTATTCATGTTGTCTTCCTCATCGTCATCCTCATCGTCACCAGAAGAATAGCGATATTTTGGTCGTTTTATCGTTCTCCCCCTTGAGGACACCCGTACACTGGGGATCCTTGCTTCAGCTTTCTTTGCACTGCTTATCTTATTGGTAGCCAATTTAGCGCTGGCAGATTTCCGCTTTTTATCTCTCAATTCCTGTTCTCCGTGCTCCTCCCCTTCGGACCCCTCGCAGTAGTTTTTCCGAGCCGACGACGTGCGAATAGTCCGATTCGTCGGTTTAGGAACCTTCTTCCCTTTAGGACCGGCCTTCTCTATCTTCTTCCCCTTTGTCGCTTTTTTCTTATTGCCCTTATTTTTATCGCTATCTGACTCATCTTCCCACTCTTCATCACTTTCCTCAGTCATGTCCTCCTCCTCCACCTCCTCCTCACTAGAGGATTCCCTTCCTTTCTTAGATTTACCTCTCCGACCCTGCAGGTAAAACCGAATGGAATTACAATTTCAGGAGACACATTAAAAATTACTTTAAAAAAATAATTATTGCCCTAAAATGCAAGCTTATACCTTCACGTCCATCTTAGACCAGTGAACCTTGGTCCTCAATTTATTCGCCTCTTCCACCAACTCCTCCATGTTCACCCTCTCCTCATGATACCGATGCATGTGAACCAGCCACAATCTTCGACAGTGTACGGAATACGTCTGCCCTTTGTTCTCAGGGCAAACATTACACACATAAGGATCCCCATCCTCCTTTATCCCATGAGTCCTATACAAGTGATCAGCCAAGCGACGGTTAAGCATCTTCTTCTGGCACACTTCACATTTAAACTCCATCTCGGAATACTTTCTGGAAATATCCAAAATTCGTGTCGCCTTCAGGGTCTCCCTTTCCAATTTTTTGGCTGCGGGTTCATTCAAATCCTTGTATTCCCGCAATTGCAGGAAATCCGTGTCATCCTCCTTCTCCTTCCGGACAGGTCCCTTCTCCCCCTCCGAATGCGCTTCCGCAAAATGCTTGCTGAGATCCTCCGAATTTAAAATCATTTTTTCACATTCCGGACATTGCCACAACAACTCGGGATGCCTCTCCTCCGCGTGTTTCCGAACCAACTCGTCACTCTCCAACGCTTCCGAGCAGTGGGGACACTTAAACTCTTCCTCCTTCAAGACCTCCCGGTGGTTAGCGACCACGTGGGTTTTAATTTCATCGTAATAAAACAAATGGGTTTCGCAAAGTGTGCAACGGTAAACGGTAGTGCGCAGACCCTGCTCCATCACTCTAATAATTTTCTTCCCCACAATTTTCTCTTCCAAAGGCCCCGTGTGGTAGTATCTCATATGACCCCGAAGACTCGTTCTCGATTTAAATTTGGCTTGGCAGCCCTCCGCCGGACAGTCAAAGTATTCCTCCGCGACTACTCCATGCTGCATCATTCTGTGTCGACCCAGTGCCCTGGTAAACTTAAGGCCGCATTCAGGGCATTCCCCGCTTTCCGCGCCCATCAATTTTAGCAAAGGTTGTCTAGTCCCCAGTTCCTTAGCCCCAGGGGCTCTTGCTATTTTATACTGCTTAGCCACAAGCTCCGCACTTTGCTCGGGGTGCTGGGATTTTGCGTGATTTGCAAACTGCCGACCCTTCAAAAAGTTTTCCTTACACTCGGGGCAGTTGACGATGGTCACCTTACAGTGGTCCGCCGCCTCGATGGCATCTACCCCATGGTTGTCCATCTACAACGATATAGCAAGCGACATATTCAAAATTACAATTTCCACCTAGGTCCGAATGAAAAACGGAAAAACATTTCGTCTTGTATATGCTATTTGCTTACCATGTGTCTCCACAGCTTGCCTGGAAGGAAAAGAAAGGAGAAATGGGAATCACATCAAATTTAGATTAGCAAGAGAAATGACATGCCATGCCAACTGTGAAAATGAGACAAACTAAAGTTGTATCCGTACCTGAAGACTGCAGGTCTCGGTTACAGTGAGGACATGTACTGATCACGGTTCCCAAATGAATTCGGCGAATATGCTCCTCGAGTATATCTTTATTTTTGTACCTGGAAAGGGAATAAAATATGTTTTGCATCCCAATTCAGAGATGTCAGAGATAGGGCCTGTCAGAAATGGGTAGATACACTTACTGTTTGGGGCAATATGCACACTGCAGGTAATTTTCGGGTAGCATCCCCTCCCCATGGATCTGGTGCTTGTGTCGTTTCAAATTTTCTAATGTTTTGAAATCTATCATGATTCAAAAATAACGATCTATCCCTGACCTTTTCCAAAAGTATAATTTGATTAACTTTAATAATTACAACTTATTTATTAATTACCCCGCCCGCATTGTTCACACATCCGGGAAGTGGAATTGGTAGCCCCCTCCGAGCTCCGTGGCACGAAGGGTCCCACGGTACCCGTAAAACGAAGCTCTGGAGGAACCGGATCCAAATCTTGTAAGTCCCCCTCCGTCATGTGGGCCCTACAATAATGGCTCCAAAGGGAGCGTCCATTGTTAAACATCTCTGGACAAGCCGGACAGGGGATGCGAGGGGCCTTTACGTTATGGTTCGCTTTCACGTGGATCGGTAGATAGGCGGGGTCAAAAAGTTTCTGGCATTTATCACATTTCTCTCGTCCGTCCGGATCGATTAAGGACATGTGCTCCAGCTCTTGCTGCTCGGATGCTGGAGGAAGGGGAGGGGCCTCTTCCTCCGCGGATGCTGAAGGGAGGTGAGGGAGAAGGGCGGCTTCCTCTGGGAGTGCTTCCGGCATTGGAGGGCCCATCGCCGACCCCTCTGCCGATAATTCCTTCTCTTTAACATTGATTTTTAACGCCGTCTCCACCAGCTCCCGCGTGGGGACTGCGTCCCCATGAACCAACTTCATATGAATCATCCATAAATGTCTTTTCTCAAATTTTATGTTACACGCAGTACACTTCCACAGGTCTCCATCTTCAAGGATGCCATGTTGCACCTTCAGATGGTCACCCAAACACCTCATCCTTGTCTTAAGGGGGCACTTTGGACACTTCACCCACGACTTGCCAAACCGATCCACCAAAACTTGTCTTCTCATTCGCTGCTGTACCGGTATAAACAACCACTCATTACATTTATCCGGGTGTACCTTTTCCACGTGAGTGCGCATTCCCACGCCGCCTCTGAAGGTCCATATTGGACAGTAAGCACACTTCCGCATATCTTTCAGAGAAACGCCCAGCGATACTGCTTCATCCTCGGGGGAGCAACCGTGATCGTTGACTCTGTGTTTCCAACGAAAACGCTCGTCCCGGAAGCGTTTACCGCACATGCCGCAGTCACGTTCCACCGAGCCTTCTAAAGGCTGCTGGCTTTCAAGGTTATCCTTGGCGGAGGCGGTTTTATTCGAGCTGTTGGTATCATCAACTTCCACCTCCTTACCGTTGCTCCCTTTATCATTGCTGTCTTTTTCTTTCATAGTTGACTTCGGTTTCCCTTTCTTGGCTTTTCTTTTCTTCCGCAGTTTCAAAATCTTTCGTCTACGACTGCCTTTCAAATTATTGGCCACTTTTGTCGGAGAAGGTTTTACGGCGGAAGCGGGTGGAGATGTCCGTACCGCATTATATATTTCTGCCGACATTTTGCTTCCAATTCTCCGAATTTTTCGTTTCTCAAAGATTTTTGAAGCGACAATTGGTTTCCCCCTGGATTGATGTATCATTTTCTCTAATTCCATCTGCTGCTTGTCGCTATTGAGGGCAATTTGCTTCCAATTCTCCGAATTTTTCGTTTCTCAAAGATTTTTGAAGCGACAATTGGTTTCCCCCTGGATTGATGTATCATTTTCTCTAATTCCATCTGCTGCTTGTCGCTATTGATGACAGAGCCGGATTTTGAGGAAGAATTAGTCCCTAAGCGAGATAATTGTTTCCTCTTCTTTTGAAGCAGCGTCAGGGGGCGGAGGGGCTTCTTAGTGGACGCTGCCATCTGAATTTTCCTCCGTTTTGTTCCGGATGCGGAGCGCCGAATACGGGAATTGCTGCTGCTTCTTTTCTTTCCGCCTGTAGACGTCGGCATAGCAACTTTCTCTAAAATGGGTGGAGACGGACAAGGGGATGTTGCCATAGGGGAGGAAGGAGGGGAGGGATCTGGAGAGCAGGGTGACGCTGGGCGAGGAGACGGTTGGTCGGTTGGGCGCATAACAACTTTAATTGTAAGTTTTTTGATAGGAGTGGTACTTTGTGCTGTGGCTTTCTGAGGTGATACAGTACCGGTGGTGTCGTCAGGTGGAACATACTTTATGTCCTCATCCTCATCCATCTCCGTCTTTATTGGTTCTTGGTCGGCGGAAGCCTCTTCGATTAGCTCTGCATATACACTAGTGTCAGTTGTATCGCTATTTTGATTTTGGGCACTCGTTGTCTCTACGGTTTGATAAGTAACTAACCTTTTGTTCATCAGCTTCTTATCTTTTCGCGTTACACACAATTTTGAGGAGGCTATTGGTTTGCCCTTGGATTGACATATCATTCGCTCTATTTCTAGCTGTTGCATGTCACTAGTGAGACCACGGCCGGATTTTCTGTTGGAAATTGATGTCATGCCTAATAAATGCTTTCGTTTCTTTCGAAGGAGGGTTTGTGAGGCAAGGGGCTTTTTAGTAAAAGCTGACACCTCCATTTTCCTTGGGGTTCTTCTGGGGGATGGGGCTACACACGGAGACGATGATTGGATGTTTGGTGTAGTTAGCCCCGTCAAGACTGTTTCGCTTTTTGTGGTAACTTGTTTCAAATTCAAAGAAGGGTTACCTTCTTCTTCCTTAAGATTCGCTATTTTATTCCCATTTGAATGGATGCCAGCATCATTTCCTCCTAGGAATTTACTCCATATGTTATTCATTTTCAACGTGTCTGCAGGATGGGTCACTGTTTGGCATTGTTTGAAAAAACTAAAAACTTCTCGAACATCCTCTTTCATGTCACCAGAACCGTTTCTCTGCAACCACTCTTGCCTCATTCTTTTTGCCGTAGCCTCCAACTCTCGGAACTGCTTCTTTCTCGCATTTTCGTCTCGCTGTTGAGTCACGACCTTTCCATTTATGACCACTTTCTTCGTCAAGAGGTACACCGCGTACGGCGACCTTTCCCCAGTGTACTTTGCCGGCTTGTGGATCGACGTTCTATAATTTTCTTTGGCAAAACGTAAGAATCCTCCCCAAATCGCGTTTATCACAGTATCCTCCTCACTACTCACATACCCCAAGTGTTGACCGATGGTGGCGTATTTAAATATTCTAAGGTAAAAGGGGTGATACTCCCGCGGGTCCTTTCTGAACAAGCCAATTGACTCGTGAGCTACCTGGTGAATGCTGTCCCGCATTTCTCTTGTAAAGTCAATAAAAGACATGTTCTCATAAACTGGTGGGATCTTCTTATCCCTTGGAGTTACTGGAAATTGTAAAGCTTCCGTCGTCCCATTGTGGTTATAGCTGGGGATGGCCCCTCTTGTTCCTACATTTCCTCTAATAACATCATCGTCCTCCTGTAGTGGATCCTCCAGGTTAGATATCCCTGCAACCACAAAAGGACCTTTTTTAATTGTGTATCGTTGTTATGGAAACAATAAAGTTATTACGATCGATATACAGTCTGTAGACTCTTCCCTTTCCCCCTCCAGGTCCCACTTACTCCTTACCTCCTCTGTCTACATCAATTGTTAGTGGATCCTCCGCATGATGCCCCTCTTCCCCCCAATAAAAGAAAGTAGAGGCTACCGGAAGTTCGTCCGGCTCTTCCTCCATCAATCTAGCACTCATTTTCTACAGGTTACGTCACCGTCGCCCCCGTCGTCCCACGGTAACTATCTAGAAAGTATTCTGGTTACGTAAGTATAACGAAACAAACAATATTCAATATTGTTATATTTTCTGTTTTCAGTCAAAATCAAACAATTTGGAAAATGTAAAACGTTATTTTGATGACCGGTATAATTTTATTTTGTGGTGACAACGGCGACGACGATAACTGGATAGCTCACAATTTTATCAACAGAAAACACAATTGTGGTCTTGTTCTGGTGACTCCGGCATACACAATACACACACACACACATGACATCGTCATCAACAAAGCAAATGTGCACTGCATTTCTAAATTTTCCTCAGCTGGAATGTCGCGCCTCAGCTTTGAGCCTGTATCATAATAGCGCTTCACTCAATGCTTCTACGTTGATGAAAAGCAAATGTGCACTGCATTTCTAAATTTTCCTCAGCTGGAATGTCGCGCCTCAGCTTTGAGCCTGTATCATAATAGCGCTTCACTCAATGCTTCTACGTGGATGCATAGCAACCACTACTCGCACGTCAACGTCGTCACATGAAATGCAATGCACTTACACTGCAAAATGCAAGTGCAATACATAATCGGCTATTCGGCACATAGCTTAGTGCAAGTGCACTTTGCAACTGCACAGTCAGTGCACATTGCACATTTGGGAAGGAAAGTGAAAGTAACCTGTACCAGCAGCTGGCACGAAGTTCCCTAGCCGACAAAGTCAATTTCTCTAGCTGAAAAAAATGAATCAAGTAACGTTATGGCAAGCATAAGTATACATTGGCTTGTATGAAATGCAAATGCAAGCCAATTCAAAGAGCGAACGTGAAAAAAAGTTACGCCCGGTTTCGTTTGCACATTTATTTATATTTATTTAGTATAAATAGTACTAGGCGACTAGTTGGCGATAGTTAAAACGTAAGTGGAACCAGAAAAACGACATAAATGACTATAAATTATTTTATTACACGCGCACAATCAACTGTAGGACTCTCCTGATTTGATTTTATACATGGAACCTGCTGACTCACTGTGAAGACCTTCTCAAACGTTTCTTCTCCCAAAACTCCAACTGCTCTTTCTTTAATCGCTCCAACTGAATCACCAGCCTTCTTTCACTTTCCAGCGGATTTGAATAGATTGCCCTAGTGTCCCTGTGATTACCCGTTAAACTTTTCCTTGGCTCCCGCTCAGAATAGCCGACGACATTTAAATTATCTCTGGGTCTCCCACTGACATTCAATCGCAGGGAATTTGTCTCTCTGGCCGAAACTTGTTCCGGTGTGGGAAGTTGCATTCGTCGCCTGCTGTTACCATTTACTGTCTTGTGTACGGGAGGCCGACCCACTTTCCCCTTGGGGACCGTCCGGTTGCCCCTTCTTAATGTCTTGTCCTTATCTGAATCGTATTCCGACTCTTCTTCACTTAATTCCGTGCTATCTTCATCCTCACTGGACCGTTCCTCTTCTTTCCTTCTGGCTTTTGTCTTGGCTTTATTTGTGTTCCGAAACTGAAACAAAATATGCAAAACAAATGGTCATTGGCCAATTTTGAAAGGCGAATACGACTTTTAAACACAGCTCCCAATTTACCTTCCGTTCCATCATGGACCAGTGCACACGGGTTCTCACTTTAGTCGCCTCCT
>JAHZNE010003918.1:0-45042 GCA_027744055.1 Callyntrura sp. NNG-2020
TTTACTGTTTGTGCGACTAGCAAGTAACAATAGCTAGTGATTGGAGAATACAGCTCTAAAATTTGTACCAACATACTATGAAATCAAACCAGTTTAGAAGTTTTGAAATTCCCGTTATAAACTCCTGGTTTTCGTGATTCTAAAAATCGCAATTTTTCTCAACCGAGTCGTTATCATAAATTCTACTTACTCTCATACTTGTAAATAGACTAATTGTTCACAGGTTTGTAAATTTCTCGGACTTGCAATATTATGAAATGGTGTCTTGATCCAAAATGGTTGAAATCATTCGTCTATAACTAATTATTAATCCCGAAAATAAATTATAATTTTATACGGTGTAAATCATTTGCATAATTTCTATAATTTCTACAATAACGCCGTAGAGGTTTCTTATGCCCTGCCCTAGATATATTTTAGAACCTGAATGAACGTATTAATGTGACCATTTTAGTCACGTTCATTAATAGGAGTACTATAATAGGAGTATTATGAGAAACTATGGAAACATGAAAATGTCTCTAAATAACTGTAAATTGGTTTATATTGGTTTATGTACACAGGCATCGTCATCATCACAATCTACCTACGATGCTTTTGTGACTGAATTTACCATTTATACATCAAATATAGAAGTTGAAACAAAGGATTTCATGCCTACGCGTGAAACAAAAAAACATTTAGATTTCGACACCTCACTAAATGGGAATCATTTTGCCGATAATTTTATGCATTGATTGGAAGTCTTCAAACGAAACATAATGCTGTGTTGCAACAGCAACAATAAAGTGGTACTACTGGTGCACAATACGAATGATCAAAAATATGGATTCTCGACCGGTTGATTATGTCTAACATTTCTCGTAATTCAAAATCCCTATGTCAACAATTGTTTTACTAAACCATGGTGCACTAAATTTCAACAGTGCCATACACCCACATACCAGTTACTTTCCTTTTGTGCCTCCGTCTCTCTTGAATCTAGGTGGATACCTAATAACTAGATCTTGGAAGAAAGAAAAATATATGGAATTTGAGACAGTTGAGATTATACTTCTTTAAAACGCTCTCCATTTAAATAAGTGCAGAAATTCAAGCTACTACTTCTTCCATTCATAATACATCAATACGAGTCGTTAGAAACATTCCAATTTTTCTCCAAGTTTAAAAGAGCAAAGCCGCCAGCGAGAAAATGAACGCAGGATTTCAACATTTATACGAAATCAAACATAATTCATACATAGTCGATAATTGTTATGGTTGTGCCGATTAGTAAAACAATTTGTAACTCTCATCCACCACATTCTTGCATAACATACACGCATTGCTGTTGATTGTACCATTTATTTTATTGCGATAGTAATTGCACCGGTGACCGGTGAAAAATAAGGTTTATGTAAGATGGTTTTGGCGTCATGCCGATTCTTGACCTGCCCATTTTCGGCCCATATTCCTGGTCTGCCCTTTGGCCTGTCTAACACATATATACATATAGCTCATCTACTTATAATATATACCTGCCTATGTAGCATCAATTTATTACTGTATTCAAAACTCATTCAAATCAACAATTTAATGACCAGTCAGAGAAATATTGACTGCATCAATCTGGGGAGCGCAATTAACTTCATAATTCAAGAAACTTGTGTTGTGACTGTAAAAGAGATTTGCTATACATGCGGTTCTTGACTTTGATGACGCAATGCGGCATGCGACTACCAAAATTGACATGACTTAAAATGTTTAAATTATCAATCCATCAATTAGTGTCGTGTCAATCATGTAATCTTGTAAAATGCCGTTTCTCCACCAAAAAATGGAAGAGAAAAGCTTATCTGTCTTTTGTTCTTGATTGACAGACATTTAGTAGGAAATGCAAAAACAATGCAGCAAAAAACGCAGTTGCATTTTTTTGTTTGCAATAGATCCTAGCAGCACAGAGGTAAAGTACTGCAAGTTCGTTCAATCTCAATCAATCAATTGTAGCTTGATGTGATCATTAAAAACCAATAAATGTTGCCTATCTCACGTTCCCCCACTTCCTATTATACACCCAAAAATTAAAAACAATCCTGTCTGGGGGTCTGCCAGAGGAAACATTATACATTGTATATATCTTTAATTTATACCATACAAAAGCATGTAACTTGTTCCGTTTCCATTTATTTTGCATCGTTCGCATCAATTCAAAAATTACGAAAGAGGTTACACATCCACGCTCCACCCCGTATAGTTATGCTGATATAAGTGGAGCCATAAACCAATTAATTTTTTTGTAGGGGACAAACTAGTAACAAGATTAATTACCATTCAGGGCCACCTTCATTTCATATTCGGTTTGACTATGTAGGCATACAATTTCATAATTGGATTACATTATATTTATTTCGCCCCACCAAGCCTGGTTTGCCTTAATGTTAAATAATTATACACCCGTACCTACAAAACATAATAAAAATAATGCCGATGCAAACACGGGTTAACATTAAATTTATTTATATATACATATTTAATCAACAACAGTTCAAAATGTGGTTCACATTCACTTTAATTGCTACTTTCATACCGCAATAATATAAAACGGCGATGTCGGGGTGCTAAAATTACACTAGAGGCGTTATTGATGTGAAGGAGTACTGTTCATCAAACGTCATTTTAGTCTATTGTATGGATGTCCTTCACCAACATCAGCATTACTTGTGTCTTACGTGTGATGTACTTCTTTATCGAGATATTGTGCATCTTTTCATTCTATTTTATGTGTTATCCCAAAGTCTAATTTCACACACATTACCGTTAGTGTGACTATATCTTCACATTCTCATATATTATCGACGCATGTATGCATATGCTGCTATCATGCATATGGTGCATGGGACAGTTTTTGCCTTGCCATTTGCCTTATTATCCTACATTTAACAAAACTGTATTTTGCAGAGACTTGCCTCGCTCTCACCATCATCAGCTGGTGAAACCTGTATGAATCAGTCTTTTTGTGTGTTGTTTTTGTTTTTTACACACACACATCACACATGTAAAAGTATTGTATGTTGTATCAAAAAGAAAGAAAGTGAGGGAGATAGAGAGATGCACAGGGGGAGATAATATTGTTTTATTTTTTCTTCTGAATGGGCAACGTCATTTTCAACCTTCTTCTCATTTCCAGCCCAGTTGCCAGTCCAGAGAAGAGAAGAGGAACAGGATCATTATCAACAGAGCACCAGAGGAGAATGAAAGAAACGAGTTTACCACGTTTTTGAGGAAAAAAATAGTAAATGTCACGGCTAAAGTCGTCTCCAGCCAGGATCACAGATAGAAACAGAGGAACAGTTCCACATTTTCGCCAGTTACATTTATAAATCCAGGAGAGATCACATCGCTTGATAAGTGGATGAAAACATGTTGTGTTCCAAAAGTGTCGAGAAGTTTTAATTTATTCACCAATTTGTCCTTTCGCTGGGTGTAGAAGGGGAACGCAAAAAGTTTTAACGAGAGAAAGGGGGCGTTGTTAGCTACGAATTTTACCAACTGCAAAAACAGCCAATAGTGAGTCAGGTAAGTATACTTAAATTGCGACAAATGTTTAATTAATTTTAGCTCTTAAAATATTTTCCCGATGTGTTTCAAATGTCAAATGTAGTGAAATATTATTAATTGGAGAGAGCTCGTCTCAATATCAAGTAGAAAATTCCACTGAGCATTTGTATGGCTTTACACGTACACAGTTTTGAGGTAGATATTAAAACATGCGTTACATTTTCCATCCACAGGGATTGTTGAACTGTAGCTACTGTGTAGTTTTTGCATTTAGATCTTAAACAGATTTAAATCGACGGAACGATCTCGACAAAGAAGTTTTTCGCAAATTTCCAGAGAGTAAGTCAAAGTTCAAGGTAAAGCAAAAGATATTAAGTTTAATTTGCATTTAAGATATGTATACCTTATATCTTCGTCATCTTCATCAGCGGCGTCGTCGTCATTTAGTGCTGTGGGATGTTGTCGTCCATTCCATACATTATCGGGGTCATGTACTTCACTTCAGCAAATTAGTTGAGTTGTACATGTAATAAATACTGCTTGATTTTATACTTTTTTTGCAGTGAGTTAAAAAGATTATTAATATTTTGGGATAATTTAATTGGCATTTCGTAATATTCCGCATACGTCGTAGAAAGAGCATTTAGACGTAGACACAAACATACGCACCTCGGTCTTTGATTAAATTTTAAAAAGGCACAAAAAAGACAAATTTTAAAATCGTAAATAATTAATGTTTCTACTGCTTCAATATGTCCCATGAAATTGCTTATGACTCAAAGTGGTGTTAATTTACATTTTTATCGTCCGAATTTAGCTTGGCAATAAAACTCTCTCAGAGACCAAGACGTAAATAGCTTCTTCATCTACAAACGTACCATAAACAATACTAACATAAGACTGTTTTTTTTATGTATAAGAAGATTTGCGTATAATTGGGCTTTTTATTGCGTCACGTGATAAAAGCACCATGATATTTATCACCATTACCATTGAGCATATTAATTGCATATTATGTTACCATCCATCTTTTCATCATCGTCGTCCATTTATTTTTAAGATTGCCCACAATCTGTGATGGATGGCAGTTGCAAAATCATGGAAAATAATCCTGATAACTGTATACTTTATATTACACGTGTGTCTTAACTTATTGATCAGACCAAGAACTATAAGTAGTTTATTGGGGTTTATTGATAATACTAACATGAAGGACCGGAAATTACTTACAACTTGTTTGCACACATATACAGGTATACAAATGCGGATATTAACTTTTTTGTAACTTCCCCATTGCGTTGCATTTCTTCTGTTGACACCGTGACATCTTCATTCAACCCTACCACCATGTTTCGCCGTTGACACACCTTATTATTTTGCTGACTGAGAAATGTGTGCCTTATATAGAATTCAGATTAAATGACATTTATTTTTTTATGCAAATAAAACATGCAGCATCATGCTTGTACTTTACGATATTTTATTGAGTCAGCCACCGTATCTGGTGTTACAGTAATTACAGCCTTTTAAAGCTTGGTAGAGATTAGGTAATTTTGTCATATTTTTAAACAAATAATAAATTTACACTTGTTTGTTTTTGTTACATTCAACATTAGGAAGCATGGGTGAAATTGTGCGTGACAGATGGAATGTTACTGCAGAGTGCAGAGGTTTGTAGAGCGTTATTAGGTAGTGTGCTTTTAAAGAAGAGGTGGATTAAAGAAAGAAAAAAGAGGTTTAACCTCGCCTGAGCCAACCAAGACAGTAAAGATCCCTCTTTATCAACGGACTGGATGGACAAAAGCAAACTGGAGCAAAAAAGTACTACTGTATGTGACGAGTTGAAATTTATAGTTTAGCTTAGGATAGGAGAGTGCAGACATATAAAAATGCGCTGAGTAAAGACATTTTGGTTTATTTCGTTGTTGCTATCCTCCGACTATACTCGTAAAAGTCTTAATAGTTTTTATAAGACTGTGGCGTGGTGATGGTTGGTGAGTCACTTCAAACATTTTTCTTCTTCCCCTTCCCATTTTATCATACCAGAACAGCAACTGGTTTGGTCATGTAGCTTTTGTATGGAAAATGGTCCATGGTTCCACCACCAGTTTATTAGAGGACCGTCGTAATCTTGTGGATGCGGTGCATGTGGCGAACATGAGCTATTTCAGCTAACAACAAATTATCAGTCCCATCCTTATCTTAGGACAAGCTGGAAGTGTAAGCGTAACATGACTGATAGTGGTTGTAGTAAGAATGTGGGCAAAGATGTGATAATGGATGACCCATCCTCCGTCTGTCTTCCCCCTTCCGTCTTTGTGTTTTCAACGACCAAACAACAAGAGGACAGCAAAAACAGTGGATTTTGTGAAAGTGAATTTTAATAGCGAACTTGGTAACAAAGTGCTTTTTAGAGAGGGGGAAGAAATAGTGCATGTGAGTGCTTCATTGTCGTATCAGAGTCGATAAGAAAATCCGGATCAAGTCGAGGATTACTTTTGCAAAATGTCGGAAACAGAATATTTGATCAAGAATAAAACCGCGACGACTGAGTAAGTGACAATAAGTTGGTTAAGGAGGGAAGGACTTTAAATTCATGGTCGTACTCTTCTTTATTTTGAGTTTATTTTCTCATTTCATTTTAGCCGTCGGCCCTATCACTACACCCGCGGTTCAGGGAATGGCGGCACAGCTGAAAACAGTCTTCAGATCAACGTCACCGGGAGTACCAATGGGGACATTGATGAATGGTCGGAAAGAGCTAATTACAGTCGTTATTTATATTACACCAGACTCCGTCGTCAGATGGATCCTACGGATGACATGCTGCTGATTCCACCCCACTGCATTCCCAACGACTTTTTCTATCCCAACTTTATCACAACCGTGGATGGAAAACAGAGCAGCATTGTCACAGTTTTCGCATTATGGAATACCATGATGGGAACCTCACTTTTGAGTATGCCTTGGGCAATGGAACATGCCGGAGCAGTACCGGCGGTAGTACTTCTCACGGCAGTGGCAGCCATCTCTTTTTATACGGCGTACAGAACGTTGCAAGTTTTTGAAAATAACGGTAAGTTACACAAAGTTCTACCGCTACCACCGATACTTCCAGTAATAATTTTAGTCAAATCATTTGTGTTTGTCTATTGCAGCCAGTTCCGTTATAACGGATTTGGCCGTTTTGTGCAAACGCTTACTCGGCAAGTGGGCGCAGTGGCTGGCCGTGATATTCTCTGCGCTTATCTTACTCGGAGCATCCATTGTGTACTGGATCCTCCTGAGTAACTTTCTATTCCATACGGTAGACTACGTGCACTCGGTTATCGTTCACGATAATTCCACCGTTTTTGGGAACAACACGTCTGAAATATATTGTCCGGGGGATGACCCAGATCCTACTGCAGAAACTGCGGGAACTGGGGTTGATGGGGACGCGGATCAGGATACATTTCACAAGTACTGGGCACTCCATCGGACAGTACCTATATTTCTAGTCGCGTTGTTGGGACCAATAGCGTGTATTCGATCCCCCACATTTTTCACCAAGTTTAACTCATTGGGCACCTTATCTGTGTTGTACCTCCTCATTTTTGTTTTGTCCAAATGGGCCAAGTACGGAATCAACGTCAACTTTACGGATGCATCCAGTCCATCGTACTTACCGCTGTGGAAGCCGTCGTTCCCGGCATTGGTAAGTGCATGTATTTCTGCATTACTATTATTTGAGACAAAAAGTCATCCAATTTCTGACGTGGATTTTTACTAATTATTTCTAGGCGGGCATGTTATCCATGGCTTTTTTCATTCACAACTGCCTCGTCACCATCATGAAAAACAACCGCGTTCGACGAAATAACGGACGGGATCTGGGAGCAGCATTTGTCCTGGTGGCTCTGACCTACTTTTTGATAGGAGGCGTGTTCTACGTGGTGTTTCCCCTGGACAAAAACTGCATCCAGGATAATTTTCTCAACAATTTCCGCTCCTTTGACATATGGGCCTTCACCGCGCGGATTTTCCTCTTTTTCCAAATACTCACTGTATATCCCCTCATTGTATATATTCTCCGAGTGCAGGTCATTTACGCCATCACTAAGAAGGAACCCAACATGGTGCAAACTGTTCTTGCTAACGCTGTGATAATTGGCATTTCCGTCGGGTTTGCCATTGGTCTTCCCCGTATCGGCTCTATTATTCGATTTTCTGGAGCCTTTTGCGGTCTCATTTACCTGTTTCTCTTGCCAATTTGCTTGTACCTCAAATGGCAAAGCAATATGAACACTTTGACCAACTCAAAAGTGTTTTGGCATGTGCTTCTCTTCATGGTCGGCTTTGCAAATTTTATACTCCAGTTTACCTTTTCGGAAGACTCATAAAAACGCTGTAAATGTAAACCGCTGTAAAGTTACGTACGACCAGAGTACTGATTTTTCATAAGAAATATTTACTTATATCGTCTGCATTTCGTTACTTTTTTATTTAAAAGTATAAATTATTTAATTTGGTACATATTATTACTAAATATTATCTTAGCCATTGTATCAGGATGTATGAATCCCAACTCTTTATATTCCAGAGTTCGTTCCAGGCAGTCAGCAAAATCTTAAAAGGCATTCATTCAATGAACAGGAACGGTTATTAAATACGTGTGATTTTTCTTCAAGATAATTTGGTAATTTACACCAAGAGGTCGCTTTAATACCAATTTTCAAAATGTGCTACTTGCTCCAAATAGAAACAAACGTGTAATCTCAATTTTTCTTGAACCGAAATCGCTCAAAGACAATATATCACAAACGAATCGCATGCTAGTTACGTACGCTGTCTGAATAAATTATATAATGTAAAAATGCAATACATTTTATACATAATTCATAAGAAATAACGTACTTGACAAATGTGTTATGTTTAATGCTCTTGTATGCCTTGTTAAAAAGTGTTTTACATTTAGCCATTAAATTTACGCAAATTCAAATCAACAATCAAAAGCTTCCTTCCTATATTTCGTTATTATCATTAATTAACACTTACATTCATAACAGTATAATTTAACTGGCGCTGTGGCCAAATCTTCTCCGTCGGAACTTGCATGAAAAAAACCAAAAGCCAATTTCTTTCTATTGCTGGTATTTGGTGGAAGTTCCAAGAAATACTTGGCCATAGAAAACGAATTTCTCAACACCATTGGTCTTTCTAGTTTCTTCACAGTCACACTCACACTGCATGTCACATAATATACAGCACATGCACACCAAGAAGCAGGTGCAGGTGGTAAGCCAAATGCAAGCAAGATAATAAAGGAGGAAAATGAAACTAGAATCCATAATAATAGGGAAAAAGTACCAAAATGCCAAATGCCAACAACAGGTCCACACTATATAGAACCACCTTAAAGTATAGTAGTTTTAGCCTGTAACTTGTAGTTTTTCATTACAACAGCAGCAGCAATCGGGGCTTTTTACGTCAGAAGACCACAACATAAGCAATAAGCATAAGTACATCGGAAAGATATTTGATTTCATCCCATAATAGTGTAGTCGATAGTGGTCTTGTGTGTTCCATTTGCATTGTCTTGTCATCTCCCGTGTGACCATCATCATCTTCATCATCAGCTGAAGACTCCTCACGTAAATATAAACATCGGGCCAGTAGTATTTTGTTGTGTAAATATTAGGATGTGGTGGTGTAACCGTCCTTTCCTGTCTTCCACTTCCCCAACCTGTTCATCTTCTTTATCATCCTCAATTGGCAGACACTTTCTACGTAGTTTTCAACAGAGTAGTAGCAGTAGTAATTATAGTAGTCGTAATAAATGTCATTTGAAAGTCATTAATAAAACGAATAATAATCAGTTTCAGCATAAACGATTTCGTAGTACGAGTTCTACTGTGACGGTGACAGCGTCAAGAAATTTCTCTTCAAAAATGTGTGCTGACGCGGTGAAAAGTAAATTTTTGCTGGACAGCAAATACGCTGGGCTGGAAAATAATGTGTGGTGAGTGAATGTTGTAATTACTGAGGAAAGTGGAACGTTTTTGGTAATTGGATTTTGGAGTCAACGTCAAACGTGGTAACATGATTTGATTGTGTATTTTTTTCTAGGGTGGAGTTTATTGACTTAAATGCCAAGTTAACCCCTGTTAATTTGGGACAGGGTTTTCCCGATTTCATGCCAGCTGAAGGGGTTGTGAAGGAACTGGCGAAAAGTTGTGAGATGGAAGCAAATCCATTGCTTCATCAGTACACACGATCAATGGTACAGCTTTTAACTCTTGCCTCCACCTTTTTAACTGTTGTTCCAATACATCGATGCGACGGTTGTAATATTTCTTTGTTGGGTTGTACTAATTGACAGGGTCATCCAAGACTAGTGAAAGCACTTGCTAAACTGTATTCCAGAGTAATTGGCAGGGAAATTAATCCTATGACGGAAGTATTGATTACAGGAGGGGCGTATCCAGCATTGTTTTGTGCCATAATGTCACATGTTGGGAAAGGTGATGAGGTGCAGTATGAAAAAGGGAAATACGGGTTTGGATTTCCTTTTTATATTTCACCACTTCAATGTTTGGTTACTGTTGAGTTATAAATTGAGTTATTTTCAGGTTATCATTATCGAGCCGTTTTATGACTGCTATGAGCCTATGGTGAAACTGGCTGGAGGCGTTGCTCGTTTTATAGCTCTAAAACCTACTAATCCACAGGACGAAACTAGTGCTAGTTGGAAATTAGATCCGAATGAACTGCGCTCTCTATTCAATGACAAAACGAAAGCAATAATTTTAAACACACCGCATAATCCCGTTGGAAAAGTTTTCACGAGAGAGGAGCTAACGGTAACTTGGGATAAAACGTCATTCATTATCTTTTTGCAGTTGACAGTTTGTTACAGGAAATGTATCATCTTTCTTTTTTTTTGTTTCCAGCACTCGCTGCAGCGCTTGAGATGGAAATAAAAAAGCTCGGAACGAAAGACTCATTCTTTAATAAAATGGTGACAGACCTGAAAGGGCGCCGAGATATGATGATAAGAGTGTGTAAGGACGCCGGAATGACTCCAATTGTACCTGAGGGGGGCTACTTTATGTTAGCCAACTGGAGACCACTTGAATCAAAAACAGATTTGAGCATGGAAACTGACGATTGTGCAGACTACCGATTTGTCAAGTGGTTGGCCAAAACCTGGAAACTTTTGGGCATTCCCCCGTCAGCATTTTATTCTAAAGAACATAAAAGTCAAGCTGAAGACTACATCCGGTTTTGTTTCTACAAAAAGACAGACACTTTACAAAAAGCAGATGAAATTTTGAAACAATGGAAAAATTCGTCATAGTATGTTGTGTTGTACAACAATAAAATAGAACTGAGGTGTCCACCCAACAAATAAAATTTCATATAGAAGATAATACGCGTGTGCGATAACATTATGTATCGCCCAAACCAAAGTGCCCTTCCTCTTAAAACGTGTTGTTCATGTGTAATAGCATTCATTACACAAAATGAATACAAAACAATGATAGTCAATCACATTTGATATATTTGCTCAGATAACTTCTTTCGTGGAAGATACAGTAGACAAGTAAACTTATCTGTTGTGCATCAATTCTATAATACATAAAAATATTGTTCGTCGTACAATAAAATTAGCAACCTTTATTTAATGATTGTCAAAAATTAAATTGTGTGAAACCTTTGATATTAAACAGTTTGGTCAGATTTGAGTATCTGTTAGTGTTTAAAAAAAATTAAAACTATGTTTTCTCGAAAACAACCAACATTCCTCCACGTTGTGTTCTTCGTTTTTTGGGTAAACAATTTCTCACGTTTTATCACATCAGGTATTGAAAATGTAGCAAAAATGATATTAAAGCTGTCTGAAACAATGAATACTGACAAAACAATACATATACGCGTATTAATGCATCCCATTCCCAATACGTTTTGTCAAAGTACCTGATATTTTACGATGAACCTGATTGCTAATTTGTGAAAAAAAGTTATTCATCCAATACATGCGTTCCTCTTTTCCATTGAAAATCATTTAAAGTCATTCACTGATTGCACCCATAATGATACGGATAATGACCAAACTTGGGTCTAATGATTGCCACTTCGGCGTCTCTCCGGCATAGAAATGGACAAAATGGTCCCCACATTAATCGCTAATATGTATACATTCGTGGAAGCTTTATCTCGCTTGTATTTTACATTTTCCTACACCAGCCACATACACAAATACACACAGTGTTTAAGTGAAGCTTCATCACATCAAGAGAAGTACCAATTAAAGTTTAAATTGATGGTCATACACGCTCATTTCATACTGGCAACCGCAATCATGCAATTTGGTTTTTACCCCTTTTCTCAGTACAGCACCACTGCAGCGTTTAAATAGATATACTCTGTACATATATCATATATGTATCCTTGAAATCTTTCTCTGTATATGATTTGTCTTATCTCTATCAAGACATTCAACTTTGCATTGAGCTGTTGTTGTGATCGAAAAAGTACAGACAGAGACAGACATGCACTGAACATCTGCCTCTGGCCGGGATCCAGAAAGGGAAAGAATCTCGTAATTGCAATCCATTTAGGAGAAGCACCACAGCAGAATTCCAGTTTAGCTAACTCGTAAAAACTATTTTATTTTATAACGTTGCACTTCCCTGCACTTGTCTGGCATTTCTTATATACCCTTCATCGATCGTGCCCCTAAAAGGAAATAAATACCGAGGTGGTGTGCTTACCCACATGTACTAAACTTTGTATAGAGAAGTGGACTACCGAAAACAAGTAGAAGTGCCAGAGAAAGTGGAAGAAAATTGAAGAAAACAAAAGAAAGAATGACTGACCAGCAGGAGCCATGCTCTACCAATTCGACAGGAAAGTTCAGGATTGACTCCAAGTACAACGGACTGGAGACCAATATCTGGTAGGAGATTACTAACTATTACTCACTTGCATTTTTATTTTGTATGACAAATTGCCGATAATTGAAGGGACTAATGAGCTCAATTTAACAAAAAACCGGTAGGTGGTATCATTTTATTGAACGTTAATGGAATTTATATTGAACAAACAACAAAGGTCACCGGTACAAATATTGGACCGAAAAAAATACAGTATAGTACAAAAAGTAGTACATATTAACTTTAAAAACATGACTACTTCAAATCTTCCCCGTGAGTATATTCTGCCCCTGTTTTTTCTGCTTCCTGGTCCACCGGATCAGCCAAATGCTTCGTGAGTGCTTTCTTGTCCAAAAACCGCCACTGGGAAATGTTTACATTCTTGTAGTCAAATTGCCGGTCACGTTTCGTATACACGAACCATTTTATGTCATCAAAATTACGTTTATGAAATATTGGATGGTTGCCCCGAAGCACCAAATGTTTCATCCAAATGTATTGATCGTACTTAACCCCGTTTGTTTTATCATCGTATGGCTCAAGGTCGAACACGAGTTTGACCAGCGGGAGTGTTCTCCAATCGAAATGGCGAACAATCATCAAATGAATCATTATTACGAGGATGCAAGTAATCACGAGCAAGCTAACGAAAAATCGAATTAAAGAGGATTGAAACGCAAGTTGGATGGAAACGTATTTTTTAACTTGGTGGAGACGTCGAAAGTCGTCCGGAGAACTGATCTGACACGGTTCTTCACTTTTAGGGGTGCATAACTTTTTGAAAGCTTGAATGTTTTCTCCATCATACAATGGGTTAGGAGAGGAGGGATCGTTGCCAAAACTGAAGGGGAAGATGAGTAGGAGAAATGTGAGAGTGGTGAAATACATCATTGTAACGGCGTACCCTGGTCCGAGAATGATTAGTATAGCTTGATGACTGACGATGAAAAAGACTGAAAAGAATAGCATAGCATGCTATATACGAAGTTATCTAAAAACGTAAACTTGTTTTGTTTGCTTCAAGGATTCATTTAAATGCACTAAATGACGAGCTGGGTAACTGCGTCAATCTGGGACAGGGTTTCCCTGACTATCAACCGGCGCCACGTATAGCACAGCACTTATCAGAAGTCAGCAAACCGGATCCAGAGCTGTACATGTTCCATCAGTATGCACGCGCCTATGTAAGCCGGTTTAACAATATATGCTTGACTGCAACTTTCTTTTCCCCCTTCAACTCCCAATTTTTTTATCTCTACTCTTTGGTCAGGGCCATCCCCGTCTTGTTAAGGCTCTTGCTACTTTATACTCCCATCTTGTTGGTGTTTCCATCGACCCGTTCAATGAAGTCATCACGACACAAGGGGCGTATGGTGCTCTTTATTACACCATCATGTCTTGCATTGGAAAGGGGGACGAGGTTATCATTATCGAACCATTTTTCGACTGCTACGAACCTATGGTAAGTTTGTAAGATGTGATGATGTACCGCTTTACAAAGTTTCTTGAAAATTCATCCATAAATACGATATATTCTACGGGAAAAGGTAATGTTAGCTGGAGGCACACCAGTGTTTATTTCCCTGAAACCTTCCAAAAGTGATTCCTCCACATCAGCGGATTGGACCTTGGATATGGATGAACTGGCCTCAATTTTTAATGAAAAGACAAAAGCTATCATAATAAACACACCAAACAACCCCTTGGGTAAAGTGTTCTCCAGGCAGGAGCTATTGGTAAGATAGAGAACCTCTTATACCAGCGCAACGTGGTTCAATGATGGATGGTAACATTGAATTATATATGTAATTTCCTTCAGGCAATTGGCAAACTTTGCATCAAACACGACGTAATGATTATATCCGATGAGGTTTACGAGTGGATTGTTTACGATGATGTAGAGCATGTTCGGATGGCTTCACTCCCAGGCATGTGGGAACGTACTGTGACAATAGGTTCCGCTGGGAAAACTTTCAGGTTAGCATTATTTGAGAATATTTCTCCATGTGTACCTTTCTCTGTCAATTTGTTTTTTTTTTCAACGTTTCCGTTAAATGTCTATAAATGTCTATAAATAGTTTAACCGGATGGAAACTGGGTTGGGCGTATGGGCCAGCCCCTCTCCTTCGCAATCTTCAAATTGCTCACCAAAACTGTACATACATGTGCCAAACCCCCGAACAGGAAGCGATCGCTCGAGCGTTTGAAAATGAAATGGAATTAATGGGAATCACGAAAGCAAGTAATAGTTCTTCATCGTCAACTTCGTCGTCCACCTCCTACCTGATGGAGTTGCGAAAAGAATTGAAGATGCGAAGGCGTATTTTAGCGGATTCCATTTCCGCTGCCGGAATGATTCCGATAGTACCTGAAGGGGGATACTTCATCATGGCCAATTGGGGCCCTCTCAGTAAGGGAAAACACATGTATTTCTCCTTTCTTTTCTCTCCCTCTTTATCTCTCTCCGGAATACTTTTAGTTCATTTATTTCCTTAAGAAACTTTTTTACGAACATACATTCACTTTTATGCCTCTTGTTCCTCTCCGCAGGAAAGATAATAGGCGAAGAAACGCTAGAAAAGTACCGAGAGAAACTTGTGCCTGTCTACTCCTCCTGTGATGACGTCCGTTTTATGATGTGGTTGGCGAAACAAAAACAGGTTTTGGGTGTACCCCCGTCAGCATTTTACTCAGTGCCCAACAAACCCCAAGTCCGGAACTACATTCGGTTCAACTTTTACAAAAAGTTGGAGACTCTTGAAAAGGCGAAAGAGAAACTTTTACGAATTGCTGACCCATCTGCTTCCTAACTACTGCCAGAAGAATGATGGTGGGAGTCAAGTTAAATTATTATAATTCCAACAACAAAATACTTCTTATATCTTCTTCATATGACGTGTCATGTGTGTAGCATACCAGAGTGGATATATGTTCAATATTTATGACAAAAGAGCATTATTTAACGAAATAAATTCAATAAATTATACCACAATGAAAGAAACAGCCAACGGGTGTTATTTTTTTCCTCAAATTTTTATTTTTATTCGCTTTTTATCATTTTTATCATTCCTTTAAATATTTATTTATTACGAAGTATATTTTCATAAGAAGACTGACCAAAACAAAACAACAAAAAACTCTTCTCTGTTTTTCTTCTTGTTTTTCCTGTTCGTCTGGTGTTGTTGTACCAATTTACTTTTCTGCATCTTCCGCTCTTCCTCACATTTTCTGATGATGATTTTTAACAATAATTGATCATAAAGGGTTAACTTTTTTCATTTCTCAAAACTTTGTGTGTTTTTATATAATTAGGTACTTTTCGAAATATATGTAGTAAACTAACGTATATTATTACCATTAGACTATTAATTGTATATTAGTCGTTATTTTAAATATTAGTGGTACATTAATTTTATAGTTTGTATAGTATGCATTTTATAGGTATTTATATAGTTGTAAAAGTAAATTTATTGTATGCCTTGTATATGAGGAGAAGAAAGTGGAGGAGGAGGAGTAGGAGGAGGAGAAATTTCTTGTAAACGACTTTCTCTTTATTCCGGCTTGTTGTACACACGTCAGATAACAGTAAAGTCAAAAAAGTGGATTTTTAAAATAAAAATTAGTAAAGTGTTGGAGCATTACTGCAAATAATGATCACCATCATCATATCCTTTCTTCTTTTCCCTTTTCCCCATTTTAGTTACAATAATAAATGCTATTTGTTTTGGATGACATTCAATTCATCGTCTAATAATTACATTAATTATCATAATAATCAGTATACAAACTTACGCAAAATTCACTATACAAGACGACGACGACACGTTGATAGGCATACGTAATACGTACATATACATTTTATACGATTTACTATTACTGTCACACACATATTGTACGAAGTTTATAGATAGAAGAGTAGCAGATAGAATAGTAACAGCGAATTTCAATTATGGACTTTTAAATTTTGAGTTCGTCCGCTAGAGGAGAACAGAAAGCTTATTTGGAAAAATAATTGAGCTCCCAATGGTAAAACTGCAGCGAGAAAAAAGCATACACCGTGTCTGCAAAGTGTTGTACTTTTTTATAAAAAGAAATATAACAAAAAGGTTACTTTTGTGAAAATAAAAATGCTGGATAAATCGCGAAGGATTCTTTTTTTGAAATGTTTACAAATTAGAACTTTGAATGGGAAAATGTTTTCAGAACGAAAGAAATGCTGACTTTCTTTTGAGTTAGAATTTGACGAAGAAAAAAATATTCTACTAAGCTAGTTTTCTTTATTAAGTGAGGGCCTTACCACAAAAATTATAAAGAATTTGTCATCTTGTAACTTTTTTTCTTCTTTTTACCCCACCCGGTCGGCATAATATGTACCACACAAATACTATTAAGTCATTGTAAAGCTGTGTTTAATAACTAAAAACGATGTGATGTGGATTTAGTATGTAATATATTGAACGTTCTAAACTTCAGTATGAATTACTATAAATACCGCAAATGTCTAAATCTAGCTATAATTCTCCCAACGACTTTCTCTCAACTTTGCATGTATTAGAATATACTCCGAAGAAAAGAACTTATTTGTCACTTTTAAAGTAAACTAAATCACAAAATACATGTCATCGAGTTGCTGATATATAACAAATAAACCGTACAACTAAAACAGAAGCAAATCTCTTTTTCTTCTAATCAAGATTACTTCACCGTGTCAGTAATGCTTCGTGCCCTCCGTAATCCGAACAAGCAGTACGTATGAAACAAGTCAAGTATATAAGCACTCCATTTCTCAGTGCCTGTTCAGCAAATATTTACCAACAAACGAGAACGATTATCTTTTATTTATAAGTATTAATAATAATTATTAATGAACGAGAAAGCACTGTTACACGTACGTACACATATATTGTTTAAACATACAACGTACACATTCGAAGCAACAACTGTACACTGTTCGTCACAAACTAAATAATATTTTTCAAAAATAATTTACACCGTTTTAAATTAAGCTGCTTACAAGGGTTTTGTTTCAGCGAAAAAATAAAACAGCAACACATTTGACACTTTTGCCTACAACAATAACATCTTTCCACACAAACAGACACGCAGACAACACAGGCCTACTACACGCACGAATTAATTTTTTCCCCTCACAACAGCTCTACACAAAAATTACCACCATAATAAATTCCTTTACCATTCTCGATACATAAATTACATTAGATATTTTGGTAAAATAGAAATTTTTATGATATCATGATTTCTCTCCACTGCATAAATGCTAGCTTGACGTGACCTGTGTCGTATTTTACGGATGACATTATTACATCTATACGGACCTAATATACACAATACACATATACATTTATTACCCTTAATGTTTACTTTTACGTGAGAGTTATTGTAAATACGAAAAAAATTGTACATTTCTATATTTTATTATTATACAGCGTATAATATTATAACAATAATAGTAATATGGTCTCTTGATAAATAACTTTCTCAACTAGTTTTGATTTTCATGATAAATTGCGAGGAGGCATTTCTCCTGTCCCTTCCTGCAACTCGCCCATTATTATGTGTTTGAGTGCATCAGTGAGTGTATGTATATTGTGTGTACCGTAAAAGTTAAATACGATTCATTCCGTAGTGAAAAATGATTAGCTCGCACAAAATTTTGCTTGATTGTGAAAAAGGTATATACGTATATGCATGTAGTTGTTTAATTTCCCAGATTTACATTTTTGGATCAGATCATCATTTCCTCTCATGGGCATTCTGCTTATCGTCCGAAAAACGGGGACACCCAAAACTTTTCCAAGAACTTGTTGTATTCCCGTTGGAAGAAAAATCCTATAAATTTTTGCTGTTTTCTTGATGGTGTGGTGTAGTGACAGTAAAATATGTTTCTTGAGTGAGTGAGTACTTTGTTAGTAGCGGCATTCATATGTGCCATGATCATGATGGGTTAACAGTAAATATTTTTTTATAAATGATACTAAATTACTCTTTTAGATTTACCCAAATGGCGNGTAAATATTTTTTTATAAATGATACTAAATTACTCTTTTAGATTTACCCAAATGGCGATCAGTAAACTATAAAGTTTATAATAAAAATTTGGATGATATTTTCTTTAACTCTGTTGTAAATCTTCTGCTGAGAAAGTATATAGACAAGTTATATATATTATAGTCTGATTTTCTTTTCTTCTTGTATCTTGTACATTTGTACATACACATCGTACTTACAAATACGTTTTTATATATGGCATAAATAATTAACTATTCTGAAAACGCAATGGAACCGAAATTTAGCAGCTAAACAGATTAATTAAATGAAATGCATCATTAATTCTACCGAACACTGTGTCTAATATATTGGTACCGATAGGGTGAAAATTTAACCGTCAAAAAACTATAAATATATGCTTCAATTTTGTTTACTTTCTTTCCAAACATGCTTTATTCTGAGTTATTTTGAAAAAAGGAACTATTTAGCTTCACGGTAGGAGAGGTTAGGAATATATACATATATATATTCTTTGTCAATTTACATCATCAAAGGATACACACGCTCGACATACACATCATAAATTTCTTTGCTGTTTTTTGTTCATGTAAAAATTGTCCTTAACATGTACATCAAATTAATACTTAAGTTTACCTTAAATACAGTAATTTACGGACAGTAATTGAAAACAATGTACATTTAGAGTGATCTATACGTATATATTTTTAGCTCTATACATGATAGTGTAGTGATGAGGGTGAATAATTACCGTCGTGAAATTTTTTCTCCTGTAGCTGCTGCTGCGACCGCCTTCGTTTTGCTTCTTGTAATAAACTACTTACGTTTTTACACTTTTTTACTATTTTTTTCGAACATATATATAACATTGTTATTTTAACTCTCTATAATACACAATATTACCTACGTACGTATAACAATCATGATGACAAATCATAAAATAGAAGCAGTTTAACACTGTGGTATATATGGTTTGATTATAACAATAATGACAATTGAATAATAATAATTGATAGTAATTATAGTAGTAACAGTAATTAAACTTTAATAATAATATAATATATCTGTAAATATTTTTATTGTAGTTATTAATTTAGGGAATATTTTGGACTGTTACGCGAAAAACTCTTTCGTTTTGCCGTAGGCGGTCGGTGTGCGCTTCGAATCATCAAGAACGTAAGAACCTTCGTCCTTTTTCCTCATTCGGTACACTATAAACATTACCAGGAGAATGGCACAGAGAAGACCTACGATTGCTCCGCAAATGATAGCTACAAATAGAAAGAGAAAACAAAAAGAAAGTTGGATATAAATTTAAATTATCGTTTTCATATGCCTAATTCTATTTTTTCTCTTTGACCCGGTCACGTTGAAAAGTAAATAAATTTACAAGGAGAAGGATTTATGGAAGAAAAATAAAGCCCACTAAACTGCCTAAAAATCCCGAGGGATTTTATCGTGCTTGAGAATAAGCAAGGAAAAAAAGAATAGATAAATTATGAAGGAGGATCAAAAGGGTGAAAGATTTGGAAATCCGTGTGGATAAATCAATCAGTTCTGAAGTTGAATGGAGGGTACATGCCGGCCCGCAACCATGTTTGAGCTGACAAAGAATGCAGTTATAAAGACCAAGTATAAAAGAGATTGTCATGAAATAGAAAAAAAATCTAGGTCAAAACAACCGGTAAAGTGGAGAAAAAAAAAGAATTATTCTAAACACTGATACTCATTGCGTGCACAAGGATAGCTTTTTTTACTGCGACGAGCAAGTTTTCTCGTGCTCAACAAAGTTTTGGGAAAGATTGATGGATTGTGGAGAAAGGACAGCGGGATGGGTAAGCACGAAAAGGCAGAAGACAAGTCGGAAATAAGAGGGAAGCAAAGTTTGAACTGACAGGGGGATTATGTTGAAAAGATTGATTATTTATTTATTTTATTAAACATGCATGCTATAAACATACCTGCAAGTATTCCTGGTTGTGAAAAGAAGGACGCTTGATTCTCACTCTTTTGGTTGAAAATACCTGGTTCGCCACCAGAGTGTACGGGATCGTCTGTAGGTTGGTTAAAATCTGGATCACTTCCTTCCAAAATTCCGGGACCGGACCCCTTAAAGGACGTCTCTAGATCCGGTTTAGGTGTTGGTTTTCGGATGGGATCTTCATCATCGTCTCCATTACCGGAGCCATTCACTTCGGTGTCAATATACGGATGTTCCCCGTGACCTGAACCAGCCTCGTCTTCAAGGAACAAGTCCGAGTCAATTTTTGATGACACCTGTGTAATCACAAAGAACAAGAAAGTTTTATTATTAACAAGTTGTAACAATACCATTGATAAAACATCAAATTTATGTTTATAGGAAAAACGTGGAAAAGGCAGTAAATCAAGGCATGCCAGCAATGTTTATACGAGGAAATAAATTTCACAAAGAAAAGTATCAAATTATTATTATTAGTACCCCTCATAAACTGAAACCTTTAAGGAATTACAGGCAAATATATGGCCAATGGGGAACACAAAAAATAAACGCGTTTTTTGGGGTAGCTCATTAAAACACCTCTCTCGCAGAATTCCCTGGCAGTGCTATAATGATGACGAAGAAAACCCAAGTTTTCCCTCAGATCACACTCGTTTATGCCTTGTCGTCACAATAATTCGAAGGAAAAATTGCTTCTCAGTATGGTAAAACTGTGATTATATGTAATATTATGGATGATGATGACTTTTACATGAGCCATAAACATGTCACTCCATTTCAGAACCATTAACTCCACTCACTTACATCACATCATTCTTGAAAGTGGTATGCTGCATCAGCGCAGAAAACAAAAGGGGGAACATAAAGGAGGACGTTCGTAAAATACCCAATTTTTCTTTCTTATTAACCAATTAGCATTTCTTCAAAACATCAACACAGGAGGGGGAGACGAACGAACTGTTTTAAAGTGAAAATTCTTCGCAACCATTCCCATTGTAATTCTTGAACATCCCTTACAATTATCTTCCATCAGTCGTCCTATTTACCCACGACGACAATGATGCATCCTCTAAAAAATGTGTATGTGTCTGTTCATCTAGGTACAAAATATGTGCATGAATCTCTCTAACTTTATGATTTTCCCAATGACAGGCAACAAAATGGATAAAAAAAAAGAGTGACGACGGTGATGATGATGCACGCTGATTCATGAATGAATACGTACATTCATTAACTGCATCTCTCTCTCTCGCCATTTCTAAAAAAAACTCTTTCGCGGCATATTTGCCTTTCGGGTAGAAAAATAAACAGAAAATATTTCCATGAAACTGAAAAAAATGGTAATACTAAAATACAAACAACACAACTGTTTATTATTCCATTCTCCTCAAACTTCGCTTACTTACTACTACGTACGACGCATATTTTTACCTACATGTGGCATCGACTTGCCCTCGTCACACGTCATTACATTAGTTTACATGTATACATTAGTTTCTAGACAGTCATAGAGTAAATAAAACTGTCTTACGATTTTGTTAAAAAAAACGCAAACGCCGTTGCCGCGCCGCGCTCTGTTTGAATTTTACGAGTCTCCCCAATTTTTGACTAGACAAAATGCATCTCTGTTTTTGGCTACGTTTCTTCCACTTCTTTTTTTGGGTGGACCTTACTTGAAAAAGGAATGCCTTTTTACCTTGAGTCTTTGATGTGCTGCGCAGGTTGTTCACTTTACATTTTGCTCACCCCTTCTCTCTAATTTCACACCTCACACACCTGCATCATTTCCCAAGATAAATAACAAAAAGTGGACAACCTCCTCGTTCTTCTGCTCGTAAAAAACTGAGGAATGATGGCCGTAAAAGGGTTAAATGTAATAAATCGTCACGGTTGTAAAAATAAAATTATGGTAATGAGCTTATAAATAAGTTTTTTACGAGTTTCTTCACTAATTTGCTTATTTCATGTTATGTTGTACCGTGCCGGGTACATAGTACACACACATACAGCATTACACAAAAGTATATAAGCTCGTCAGTTTTGTTTATTATTGCCAGAGAGAGAGAGAGAGATGATCTGACAAAATAAAAATGACGACGACTGTTCTCTCCCCTTCATCAACAATTATAATCACCGACAATCCGTCTCCTCTCATTATATTTAGAAGGCATGTCATTAAAATACGTTTTTGTCATTCAAAAACAATCTTGCCTTGCTTAACAATCAGCAACAATCCCATTCCAAATTCCAGTGTCAGTTTCGCCATTCATTATCTTAAATGCCAAGATAAAGTTACACGTACCTACCTACACATAAGTATAGTCAAAGGACATGAAACAAAAAGGCATTGTTCTTGTTCGCTGGGATTTTGATTGTTTGCCACAACAGATGGAGGTGAAATAGTACATCAAAAGTGGGGTCTGCATTATTCGACTTTGCATATTATAGCTAGAATTTTAACAAACCGAAATGAAATGATAGATGGAATATTATAAAAGTAATTTAAAAAAGGAACATCAGATGGTCAGATAAATAAACCAGGTAGGTGTACAGTGTACAGGTGGTGGTGATGTTGTTGTTGTGAAGTGACTTTCAAGTTTAGAAATGATCGCTAAGTTTAAAAATAATAAAGTAAAAAATATGTTGTTGCGGTTGTTGTTATGATTAGGATACTCGCATATTAGCAAATTTTTAAAGGTGTAATAATAACAATGTTATGCTAAAGGGCACTCCTCCCACCGCCGCCATCTCATTTAGTATTCTTTAGATTGTGCGATTCTTTTTAATCCACCAGCGCCACCACCACCACCGCCGTCATAATAACCTACCTGGTAGTACCACAATGGTGAATTTAAGTCGAGAAGGCGAGTGAGAGAAGACTGAAGTTGTATCAGGAATCTTTCCTTGACGGACGGACTGAATTGGTCAAATCCAAACCAACCAGACTGATTATCCCTTTTTCAGCACTGCTAAATATGTTTTTGGCTAATCACCACGCCATTCCTGTTCTAGCACTCTTTTTCCACCACCTGCACTCGTCAGTTTTCCGTGCCTAATGTATGCAACCAACCATGCACACAAAAGCAGAAGATAACTCTTATGTCATCATCACACTACTACTCTGTTCACTTCTAAAAGTAAATGCAGAACACCTCCAAACAAAAAAGTTCTAGACATGAGCCATGATGATGGTCGCACCTTGACATGATGACGATGAGAAATGAGAAGACAAGGAAGATGTACGATATGAATCATGATGACTATGAATGATGAGGAAATCCACTTTGAACAACTCTTTTTATGGACTATGGACTCTTCTTGTGCTTGTTTATCCCCCATCATCCTCCTCCTCCTGCCACGGTTTGCTCCTTCATTCCACTCTACCAAGAAATATAGATCCTTTGAGGCTACTTTACATTACGTGACTTTGGTGGTGATGGTAAACGAGAGTACTGAGTTTCATTCCCGGTAACAGAGAAAAGAGTAACTGGTACTGGTGGTAAGTAACCTGCAACCTACTTTGCCATCCACCCAAAATCTGCCCCAGTAAAATACATCGCAAGAGGTTTACTCAGAAGAAGCAGCCGTCGCATCAACCAAGCAACCGGAGAAAATCATTAAGAATTCAGGAATGACCCCTTGGAAAAGTAAACAATTCTTGGAAAGCCGAATGGAGTACTCACCCGGGGATAAAAATGGAAAATAGGCAAAAAAACTAACCAACCAACTTTTCTTTACAATCCTATTATGTATCCATATCTATAAAACCTTGTTCGTAGTGTCATAAAAAACAAGGAATTCGGTCAATTGCCCGATTCACCTCCGGTACAGAGCACAGCGCTAGAAGGCCAGTATCAACATTGCCACAAAAATTGTCTAATTTACGACTATCCCCTGCTATCCACCGTTTTTCAGTGGTAGTAAGGTGGTGCGGTGGTACGAAAATGATGGTAGAGATACCAGGAAAAATGGCAATATAAATGCAAAATCGGCACACACACACCAGCGCAGCATCTTAGAATGAGGATGATGATGATGATACTGAAGACCCCACCTCCTTCCGGCATTACACCCTATTTTATCCGAAGTTTCGTAACTTTCCACCTAACATCGCAGGCATCGAGTTTTCTTTCTGAGGAAAAAGTGAGTGTAGCTTTTCTCTCTTTTCTCTCTCGCTTTCGCTTAATTGAGTTTTACCTGCGTTTGCTGGTGGTGTGGTGCTTGGACCACCGTAAAAAAGTAAAGTGAATCGCGAGTTGAGTGAGAGAATACTGACTGTGAGCAGAATATTAACAAATTTCTGTCTTGTCTTTTCATTCTCTCCTTACTCCCCAAACAGCGATCTTGACTTGGAGTGACGGACTGACACAAAAGAGAAAAAGACGCACAGGAGAGAACAAAAGGAGAAAAAGTAGCATCCAAACTCCAGTAGTTTTGCACGGCGACAATGCCCATTATGGTTGGACCGACTACCTAATCAATACACTTACTTTTTTATTCTCCAAAAAAAAAGAGATTCCTTTTACCATTATTTCCACCAATATACCTGGCTTTATTGCTACCGTTGTCGTACTTCCACCTCCACCACCATTACCATTATCATTCATTTTCTTGGTACAGGTCAACAACAGGAAAATACTCCTTTTTCGTTCCATTACGCAACAGGGAATACACACAGACATTGTAAACAACACAAAAACTACTTCGCGGTTGGGTAGACAATATTTGTTTGAAAGCCTCCGCCACTATCTCTAACCATTTTTGTCAATTCAATTTCTCCTGCCGTGGGATCCATCTCCATTCCATTTCGCCATTTATGTCTGTCTATTTAAATATTTTAGACATTTCGAACGACTCACCGAGACATTCAACAGCCAAATCAACAAGACAAAAGTGCTTTTTAGCCATTTCCTTCGTGCAGAACGAAACATCAGCACGAATAAAGTCGCCTTCCCCTCCAAACTAAAACTTTTTTTCCTTCTGCCTTTTATTCCATTTCTTTGAAACCATTTTATGTGGCGTTTTTGCATGTTATGATCGACATTGTCATCGCTCCTAATTCTCAGTATGACTTGCCTCGTTGTAGCTTCTCGATCAACAAAGACAACATGATGTGGCGGAGGCGTACCCCACCCTTTTCTTGCGAAGCCCCTATTTCTCTACACAATTTACAAGTGCCCTACTACAGCAGTGGACATCATCATCATCATCATCAGCGATCCCCTCTCTTCTCACAATTTACATGATCATTATCCCCATCCTCTTGTTCCTCATTATTTTTAAAAGAAGCAGAGTCATCAGCAGCTACAGAAATAAAGAACTCCTTCTTATGACTAATACCTTTTGTTTGATCGTGAAGTGGTCTTTGGGCCACACACGCACTCAAACGGATTTTAAAACTCTTGTAGCTGTAATCAGTTTTTCTCCCCTTTTGCCTACTTCCCAGCTGGCCAAGTTTTAAAAAGATCAACATTAAATATGCTCATGTCATCGTTTGCTTTATCTACCTGTATTCCCTATCTACACACATACACATATGAAGTTGTATTCTTTAAAACAAAAAGGATACCATGCTCTCTTGAACTGGGAATAGAAAATAGAAACCCGCTGCTATATTTTATGTGCTGGGTTCATGATGATGACGATGTATCGGCGATGAGCGTATTTTACGTAGGAGTTATTACAGGGCGGACACAAAAACGTGTAACTGATCATTTTCTCTTCTCTCGTTCCTCTCTCTGCCTTTTCCATTATTATTTATGCTCTGGGCCGCGAAGTTAAAAAGCGGAGCTTCTAATAAAGTCTTAACTTTGAGGGTACGAAAACAGGCCAGGCCACACAACGACGACTACATAGATCGAAATACTTTCCTGGGTCTCTCCTGTCGTTCCTCTTGAAGACAAGCAGATCAGTTAATTTTTACTCGTCAGTAAAATACGCGGAGGTTGCTAATATGGCGAAGCGGAGGTGGATAATTTACTTTCCAGCAAAAGTATAAAATTTCTCGTTCTTCGGCTTTTCACTGTCCCTTTTTATGAGGACGGTGACAACAAAATGCGACACGACGAGGACACACGTCCCGTCGACAAAATTACCAGCGCAGCGGAAAACATTTCAGCTTAAATTCACTTCACTATTAAGAAAGAAAACGATCAATGAAACGTGAATCATGTGATGAAAAATAGGACTTCTCTCAGTGACCATGAAACGTACGACGACCTACCGTGAGTGTGTGTGTGTGGATTACTGCTGAAAATTAAACGAAATGTCAACCTTGCTATGATCATCACTCAAAGCGTTTTAATGGGCGGGTAGGTGGACAGGTGAAATAAAAAAAATACAGAGAGCAGCACAACACCGCATCGCACACAGGTAGCAAAATTATCGTGCGTGCTTGTTTCTCTTTGGGTGGTCTCGTCTAGCTGAGCTACGTGTTCTACCGCTGTTGTACGTTCTCATTTCCCTGCTTGTCATTACCATCATTGCGATCCTCATAAAAGGAAACCCCTTGTCATTTTAGTTCAGCTTGCCGTGTCATTTCCCTCCCGATCCAAACGTAATGCTACCTCGGGAAACCATGTACGAGTGAGTGAACTGCATATACACGCACACACATACACACATGACGACATGTTTGTTTGTTTCCTTCTGTAAAAGCAGCTGCTGCTTGTTTTGCCGCACTTGGACGAGTAGTAAAAGCAAAGCCATCCTTCATACCATTCATTACACTACTTACCAGCATACCAATCATCATTAAAACAAACGACCAGTCCCGGTGGCAGTTTTAGAGAAAATTATATCCACCGAGAGAATAAAGCATTCTTCATTTTCTGAAAGGTGCTTCCACTCCTGGGCACTGGTGGTACCCAGGCATAACAAAGCGCACAGTTGTTTGAGTACGCAAAGTGTACCATGATTAGAGCAAATATAGGCCCCATACCGAAATGAGTTTTGCCAACGGGAGTAAACGTTGACGGTGTGGTACGCTGGGTGTCGACTATTGTTGGCTGGCCGACCTTTTTTTTTCTCTCTCTCTCCGTTTCAGTGGACTTTCTCTCTCGGAGGAAATCCGACAGCTGGCCAACGACCTAGACTAGAGAATATTACATTTTTGTGCCTGCTTGGAATACAATTTTTCCCAAAAGAGGCACCACGACAGTTACAGAATGAAAAGGGAGAAAGTAAAAACTTGTGTCTCACAAGCTGTTTTCGTATGCATACACTGTTAACGCACAAGTCCCTATTTTAACAAAGAAAAAACATGGAACATGCTATCTTTGATTGTCTACTTATTCAAAAGAAAATGAGTACATCTCTCTGTATCTCCTGTTCTCTTAAAGTATGATGTAAAAGCCACTCTTCATGTCACCAGATGTTACCACAGAGGAAAGCAGACACCCAAAAAGGGAAACCAGCAAGGACGTCGGTGTTCTTTCAAGAGAGAAAAGTGAAAAGGAGATCACTTAAAAAATACGTATTTTTTAGGGGAAAATTGTCTGCTGCCTTGATCCTTTTTTCCTTCTGCTTACACACCGCGCTCTTCAGGTTATTCGGTGTTTTTTCATACAGGAAGCCCAAGTGAAAATAAAAGGAGAGAGGAGAACTTGGGCTTGTTTTAATGTGAAAACTGGAGACATTGCCAACTATGTCGTTGCCGTTTGGTTGGTCTAAAAAGAAGCTTTTAGTGGATGTTGATGTCCTTCCATGGCCATTGCCAACTCCGGTGGTGGTAGTCGTCCTGGGTGCGTAGAGGAAACTTTCACCAGCATAAATACTATACCTATTATAGGTAGTATATTTGCAAAAGGGAAATTATTTCAGGGAAAGATCACTTTCTCTTGTAGGTTTCTCCAGAACAGGGAAAGTAAAGAAGAAAAAAGGCCTACGAGCTTTCTGCGTGTGTGTGTGTGAAGTAACCAGGAATGGTCACACGAGCATTCTGTACAACCAAGAGGAAGTCACTATAACACTTCTGCTACAGTCCGCTTTGTTGAATGAAAAGGCACGTATATGCATACCTATATACACCCGCCATAACTTTTGGGTAGGCAGTAGCATGACTTGCCATTTTTATTATTATTGTTACCATTACTTCTCCTACTTGCGCGGAAAAAAACCACAAAAGATGGTCATGATAATGAGCCTTCATGGCAGGCATAATATATTACACCACTTAATACTCCACAATTTCGCCATCTTTTTTATTTGCTCGAAGGACTTGAAAGATGAGCTCGCCACCAACAACATCGCCAGCATCCTCATCATCTCCGCACATGCTACACCCAAACACAGAGAAACGCTCCCGTACGAGCAGTCATGCTGCATATAAATTTCCCGTCTCGCAATCAGCCCCACGGAGTCAGGAGGAAAAGCAAGGCCCAGCAAAAAGGAAGGGAGAGAGCAGTCCAGAGACGCGTTAAAATGAAGGGTTTACACGTTCTTTACGTCTCGTTTCCTTGTGTCGCCTACAGCAGCTGGGCTAAAGACGTGAAGGAAACACTTTTGGCTTTTCCTTTTCTCCGTCACCCTCTCCGACACTTTCTATCTTTTTTTATATTCTCCTACTCACTCATCTCCGAATAATCTCACACAAACACACATTTCTCTGTTGGCCTAAATATATACATTTTTTCGGGAAATGTCTTCCGTCTTTCTCTCTCTCTCTCCTCTCCAAGCAGGGATCATGTACCCCGCCCGCTTCTCCGAAAAAAGCGTGTACGTGGCCATTCCCCTTGTTAAAAAAGTTGTTATGATGTGCTCCATTTTACTCACACCTCTTACACAACATGTTATTTCGCAAGTCTTATCATCTTCATCATCATAAATGCGATATGATTTTCCCCTTTTCTGTCTCCTTCTCCATCTGTTTACTTGTTCGGTATCTCTACCCTGTTATTTCTACGCCCTCGTCAACAATCAGCACACATTGTCATAACTGCTTCTCCTTCCCACGTCCGCCTGCCAATCTACGTTCCCCATCCCGCTGACGTTTTTTTGCAAAAAGTTACGCTTTTTCCCTGTCTTCCTGTCAAAAACAACAAACTACTACGTGGGAAAAAATGCACGCGGATACCTTATTTGACTGCTCCATTTTAATTTCCATCATATTCACTCACATTATCACCATCGCCGTTTTATCACCCATCCAAAAACATTTTGAATCGATTATGTCATCCTGCCTGCGATAAAGATAAGATAAGATGCGACAAGAAAGGAGAAAAAGTAGGATAAAAGTGAGAAAAAGTTTTTAGACAAGATGCGAGGAGAAGCAGACCATCACCACAGGAGAATACCTGTCCATCTATCCGCTTCTCTGACTCCGCCTGTCTGCCTACCTTATTGACTCTTTTTTGTCCTTGTTTGCTTCTTGAGGTGCTTTTTCGTCCCATTTTGTTCCCTTTGTACAAAAGCGGCTCAAAATATGCGGAAGGTGCTTTTGTGCAAAAAAACGTAGCAAGTGATCATTTGTGAACTGACAGCAAACCACTTTCACTTGACTGTGTTCTTTGTCATCTTTCTGTGTCACCAGTCACAGCTTACCCGACCACCCCGTATCGCCCAAAAAGGGGGCATTGATTATGACGACAATCGTGATAACAGACTACCGGTCCATAGATATGTGGGCACATTCTAAAATTTCACGCCTTTTCCCTATTCTCTTCCCAAACACAAAAATTGACTTTCTACATGCGTGCTGGTTTATGGGGCCCACACAACTCGCCCACCACATATGACCCTTGAGCAATAACTTTGCCACTCTTTTCGCTAATAAAAACGCCAAGCAATTTATATAAGTACTCAAACATTATACATATCCCTATACCTGTCCGTCTCTCTACATATTTCTTTCTCAAAAAAGGTGCCATAGATCCTTGTCTTGTTGTTTGATCGGGGACACGCCACTATGTCGCTTTTAAAAGCAATAACCAAGATAGAATTTTTCATGAGAAAAAAAGGGAAAAAATGTGGAGGCGGGCAAAAATACCCATTTACGGGGCTAACGGGGCTGCTAGGTAATGGCCTAAAAAGTGGGTATGTGTGAGTGTGTGTGTGAGTGAGTGTGCTTAGCTACACGAGAATATTGAAAAATGTGACAAAAGGCAAATGATTTTGCCAACGACGACGAGTAACTTCTTTCACTCTCACTTTCCCTGCAATGTATACTCACTGGAACATTAAAACACGATAGAAACTAACGCACAATCGCAACGACCATCCCCACCGCCACCCACACACGTGTGAAATACGGCTGTGTATGCTACCGCTGCTAGTGGAGTTTTCGAGTGGAAAAGTGGATAAGAGGAGAAAGTGAAGAAGAGAAAGAAGTAAAAAACTTGTAAGTTTCAAGTTGCACACCACCAGCACAACTTACTTGTGGGAGAGAGAGAGAGAAAAGAGGCATTTTCTCGCATTTTTCTTCCTTTTCTCTTTCTCTCTTCCTTCTTATTCTATTGTTAAAGTCAGAAGAATAAAAGAGAAAAAGGGGCAACCAAAGCCACTTATTGATGAAGCCACATAAATCAAGCGACAACAAGAGAAAGGAAAAACTCTAGGAAAAAGGGCACACAAAACAGTCTAGCTTACTGTATTGTAAAAGCCACCCAGTAGAAGCCGGAGAGTAGGGTATGACAATGAATGATCCAAGCAGGTGCTTCTGAGAGAGAGAGAGAGAGGGAGAGAGAGAGAAAGAAAGAGAAAGAAGGAATCGAGACCAACCGGCAGGTTCACTGGTTTCATGTTATTTTCTATTTTTTCTCCTAATCTGGAGTATTCAGAGGATTGACTATTTGCCCCACCACTGGGTAGGACGGTGATGTCGTAAGAAAAAAAGACAATATGTTACATCTACCACCCGAGAAAATAAAGGCTTATTTTCTTCCAAAGTTGGTTCGACTTTTTCCCTCAACTTTTGCGCTGCCTGTCACCCTGGTGAGTAGACTAGCATAACATACAAACAAGGCGATGTAAATATTTCAATATCCTGCCAAAACAAATCCACTTTTATATATATCCATCAGTTAGCAAAACTTTCTCTTCTTTTTGATATGCTCTCCTTTCATTTTCCACACAACATGGGTCAGCTTTTTATCGCTCCGTCGTAAGAAAATTAGGATCGCCAAAAAAACACCCTGTACAAAACAACGTGACTATTTAGCAACTGTCTAGATATTTCCTACTTTTCTCCTGCTGCCGTGTTGTCCCTTTCCCCAAAAACAGATTAGTACCCCAGCCCGCGGGTCATCCACCGGTTTTCACCACCACCACCACCAACAGTGCAGCAGCATGTTGAATAACACGAAAAAAGTTTTTCATTGGAGAAAGTCAAGAGAGAAAGAAAGAGAGAGAGGAAAACAGATTTGTTTTCTGATTGCGATGCCAGATAGGCATACATAGTGGCTTATTAGGAGAACAGCCATCGTTTCGTTCGTTTGCTGCTGATGATGATGGTAGTAGTGTGTTGCTGCTACTATAGCGTGCATGATGATGTGGGATGGCATTGGTGGCAGTAGTGGTCTAAAAAAACAACGACGTTTTAAAAGTGGTTATAAATATAGTTAAGGGCAAGTCAGTGCATAGCCAGGGACTACAAAAAAGAGCTTACTTTAATGCAGCAGTGGCACGAAAAATATGTAATGCTAATGCCACTGTGGAACGTTCATTGCAGGAAGTTGTCTTCACATTTAGTGCCTCTCTTTCTTTCTCTCTCTCTCTCTCTCTCTCTCGCTCTTCTTATTCTTTTTTCTATGCCTTGTCTTCTTAAAAATATGTTTCTCTCCACTACTAATAGAAAGAAAATCCGGGCTTTTTGTGTGGCCTGGCATGCCTGCCTGCCTACGGGGAGCTGAACACAGAGCAGCTTACAGCGCTTTTACGCTTTTTCATGTCGCCTTTTCGCTTATTTCGTGTCTGTCTATTTTTTTCTTCTTTTCTTTTTGATGCTTCTTTCTCGGAGAAAATGCGATGAGTCAAGACTTACCGTCGTCGTCGTGTCTTGCAATGTGCCTGTGTGTGTACTGTGTGTATGCTGCCAAAAAATTGTGCTAGGTATCTATAAGCGTTCAAAGGAAAATAGCCCTATCATCATATTCATTCTCGGAGAGAAAGAGAATTTGAGAGAAAGCAGAGCACACAGTTCAAAGTCCACAGGACACAACGACGAGCAGAGAAGAAAAAAAAGCGTAGAAGGAATTTTCACAATTTCATCCGTCTTTTGTGCTGGCAAGACACATATCCTTAAAATAAAAGCGATAGAGAAAAAAAACACATTTCTTTGGAGGACTGAAAATGGAGGAATTACCACGACGACATCACCACTACAGCCGCCTTGCAAACAGAGCACATTCTCATGTATGCAAGCAGTACAGTCATTGTTGTAGTTTCTTGTGTGTCTCTTTCCCTCTCTCCGCGAAAGCAATAAAGTAGTCATTTTACAGGCTAGAAATGAGGTTGTTGTTCCCTTCACTAGTATCTGCTGCCGCGGCTGCTGTCTGCTGTCTTTCTATCAGGACGACTAAAAAAGCAGAAATCATGAAATGGTCCGTATTAAGTGTCTCTCTCCTACTACCACTATTACTCCCGTTTTTTTCTGTTATTCCATTTCAAAATAGAGGAGGAGAGAAAAACACATTTTCCACAAAGAACCAGGAATAGCAGCAGTACCAGCAGTGATGGTCGTCGTAGAAAGAAAAATGGAAAAAATGACGGGAGTTTTATATATTCTTCTTGATCGTTTCTCTTATTCTCTCTGCATGACGCTTCCCATCATCACGACAAAACTCTCAAGATCAGCAGGCAGTAGCAACAACACACCAGTCTTTTCTTTCTCGCTCTCTTTCTCTCATTGAAAAACAGCTTTTCTTCTGCGAGAGAAAATTTTCAGCTATTTCCTAGACTCAACTAGAGGGGAACTGGAATGGTGTGAATTTCTTGGAAGGTAGTCATTATTCTGCATAATGTACACTTTCTCCGAACAAACAAGAAGAAAGCTGGAAGGGGAGAGGCATAATATTATCCCTGAAAAAGTGTCTATATAGCTATATATCTGTCTATAACCCTGCAATTCCTTGCATTCTGGACAATGGGGATTGGGGAGGTTCTATTACATTAAGCTTTGTAGTATGTGTACTACTAAAGGCTGTTTCTTCTGTCAAATGACTCCGTACAAGTATTTGTGTTTGTATTACAAAACGTAATAACTCAAGTGGAAATGGAAAAGGCTGGCACTCCAACAAAACAACACGAAAACATACCCTTGTCACAATAGATTTTCTTGCTTTCTTCGTCTTCTTCCTGTTTATATGATGATGATGGCGCGTTATTGCGTGGCGAGAGAAAGTATGAAACGTACATAACGATTTTGTGAAATGTGGGTAGCAGCCGAATCCATAACGGGGGAATGTAGAGAAAATGTGCAAAATAAGTAAAGCAGTTGTGTATGAATCAGCAAAGTGTACTAACAATAACGGGATACTATAATCCCGGAAATGACTGAAACGTATCATACAATATTTTATGCTATGTGGCGCTACATAACGTACGGCTTTCTGGGTGACTGAACGCAATGAGCAACACTTTTCTACCAACCACCGCCATCACCGCACCATACCACCACCACCAGAAGAAAATAAAGCCAATTTACCAAGAACGGAAGGCGCGTATTATTTTTCCGAGAAAAATCTACAACGTCGCCATTCCTGCTCCTACCGCTGTCCCTAAGTGTTCTCCTGTAAAATAGCCGGCGTGTACGTTCACAGGGAGGGATTCAAGGAAGAAATGAATCTGATAATGAAATTCATTAATTAGCCATTTTGTACTGCTGTCGACTTTGGGGCCGCTGTACTCTCTCCCTCTCTCTCTCTCTCGCTATATAGGACTAGTTATGTCGTCGTAGTAGTCGCCGTGGTGATGTTTCGTGGGTGGGTGTGTGTAAGCTGTGGACTCTATAAATGGTGGACGCAACGATAATGTAGCTGAACAGAAGCAAAGCAGCGGCAGTAGTAAATAAAGTAGTTGTAGTGCAGTAGAAGTAAATTATTGGCAGTTACTTTAAATTGCTCTAGATATACACACCCAGGGACTCTCTCTCTTCTCGCTCTCCATGGCTACGCTACTATATGGCTACTTCTCTGACGACAACCACTTTACCGGTTTCCGAGAAAATGTTGCTGATGCTGCTGTTTAAATGATGACCATGATGATACGCTCACCTTTTTTTCTTGGCTGGTAGTGTACAATATATCGTGTTTATACTTCCAAGCAACCCGAGTTGCAGCCAAGGAAGGAGGAGAATTTTTTTGTGATTTTCCTCTCGAAAAAATGGCGGAGGAAATGGATGGAATTTTATGGGAAAATGAAAAGTTTTATTGCTGCTTTGCTTTCCAGCAGGGAAAAATAATATGAACTTCATCTCTTTCATTTTCATTTGCAATTAAATATGAACATGTACTGTGTATCTCCCCAAGAGAGCGAGAGAGAGAGAGTGCAAGCCTACAAAAGCCGTACTACCATTACGCGGGCTACACAACTCTTGGTCTGGTAACGGCTTCTTGTGCCTGGAATTATAATTTTTTCCGGTTTTAAGCCAGGTACTACACAGACAGCAATATTATTGCTGTTGTAGCAGGAGACGGGCAGTTATGGTAGGTACCCCTGCAGTAGGACAAGAGAAAAACAATGCATTATTGTTTCGCTGTTGTAGTACGTGCTTAAAATTTCTTTTAAAAAAAACGCCCAAGCGGCGGATGTTCTAAAAGAATGAAACAACAAAAAAAGTAAACAATGCTTTCCTTTTCTCTCCGCGATGAAAAAAATCAAAATGGAAAGAGCTTGTCCCAACAAAATACTCTTTTTCTTTGTATTTTAGAGTAGCGACAAGCAAGCGGTATTGTGTGTAGGCATGCATGTGTGCTCACTCACACGACAATCGGCCCTGTGCATAGGCACGACACTATCCAACTCTCTTTTTCCCTCGTTTCATTCCACTCAAGTCCCACATTGTCCAGCCATGCGTAACCTTGTGTTTCCGCTTCCTTGTTTCTTTTGCCTGATATACACACACACTTTGAGATTAAGGCGGCAGCGGCAGCAGCAGCTGCTGTTGCTGCAGTGTAGTGGGACCATCACCACAACAGAGAGAGAGAGAGAGAGAGAGCCAGAAAAAGACAGATTATTTGGACGAAACAAAACAAACAATGGCCATAATGGCACGATTTACTCAACATTCAGCCTCGCCGACTCGTTACACAGAAAAATATATAAAAATACGTTTTTTCTTCTGCAGGAGTAGTAGCGCAGTAGTGATGATAGAAGTAAACCAAAACCCAGTCCTATTTCTCTCCACAGAGAAAATTACTCTTTTTTCTTTTTGTGAGTCTCTCTGCCTGCGGCAGCATGTCCTATTGTCTTTCTATTACAGCTCCATCAACATCCTCATTATCGCCACCAATATCTGCTCAAGTACACACTTAATTAGCATTTTTAATGAGAAAATGCCGAGGAAAAAAGAAAAATATATACTAGAAGGACTTGCTTGTTCTGCGTGCAGACTAGCAAGAGCAACTTCTCATTTTCCCCATTAAAGCCCAACCATAAAAGTAGCTGTCTGTTTACACGGAAAGTAGCACTCTATAAATAATAACAATAATAATGTCTCCGTTTTTTTACTTTGATTTTTACGCCCTCGTGTAAATACACCAGTTTTTTCCTTGAAACTAAAAAGGGTTAAAAAAAATTATAGCGAGAGGATGTTACTGTTTTACACCTATACACAAACACCCAACGTAAAACAGAGAGCACACAGCTGTAGCCAAGTTTATTCTTACAGCGATGAGCGAATAACAAAAATATATATATATGTGATACGAGGATAAGGTGTGTTTGTACTCATTTTTTTCTCGTGTAAACAAGAACGATATGCCTAAAGCACGACAACATTCCTGTGCACTCTCGCCGTTATAAAAGACACGATTAGTTAAACCAACCGTAGAGGTAAAAACACGGTATAAATAGACACACACAGAGACAGAGACACATGTACAGAAATGAAGGAGAGGAAAGAGGAAGTAGTGGAAAGGGAAAATAATAATAATAATATGACATGAGTACAACATTCATTTGATGATCATCATATCCTCCTGTGAGTGTGTGGTGATTGACGACAAAAATAACCCTGTTTTCCTCTCGTTGTCGTCTCTCTCATCATCCACATCCATATGCCCGTCTTTCTACATGCGGCGTACAATATAATAACCTTGTAGTAGTGCATAAATATCCTGCAGCAGCCTACAGCAGTCCTGTGTACAAATCCTTGGTACGCTCAACTCAAATACTCACACACATACATACATACATTCACTTCACCAACATCCGGTTGTTGGGGACGAGTGGTAGGCACAACATAGGAATAACAGCTTCTGTTGCTACCATCCTACCTAAGAGGACGAAGAGGAGACGAAGGAGGAGGAGGACGACAACGACGATGAATCTAAATAATGCGTATAATTTTACTATACAACCATAAGCGCACACACACACTTGATTTTTTTTCGCTCCACATCTGTTTTGACTTACTATAAAAATAGACGACCTGCTGCCGCCACCATGGTCGTGCCGCAGCAGGAACGGAAAAAATAAGTAGACGGATAAATCTGATGACGACGGACAATTTTCCAAATAATTTTTCTTTCTTTCTCCCTCTTGGACTGTATAGTATTGTAGTAGCCAGTCCAATTTTCAAATCCCATTTGCGTGGTTCGCCGTGCTGGTGGCGAGGAAGCGTAATAATAACACACATGCATACTTAATGGGAATGGCAGTTAGTGGGCTTTATTTTTCTGAGAGCGAGAGAGAGAGAGAGAAGTCTAATAGCACATTATCCAATTACCACAATAACATTACATTACGTAGAGAGATGATGGCGATAATAATAATAACAATAATCCTTTTACCAGACACAAAAACAACGGAGTAATACCCCATCGTTGAATGCAGGACAATGTGCAGTCATAGTGGCCCAGTTCTGGGAAACCAGGCAGAATTTAAAAACTACTTATGGCACACACCATCCAAACGACTACTGCGCTGAATGCGATCGAGAGAGCGAGAGAGAGAGGGAGAATTGCAAAGAAAAACAGGAAATTAGACGAAACGATAAAATGGGAATGCTCATTGGACACGCACACAGAGGCAGGCAGGCTTAAACATAATAACAACACGAAGCAGTAGTACAGATAAAATGGGGGTCTTCTCCGCTTACTCGATTGTAGTACCTTCCTCTCTGCACCACACACACTAAACCTGGTCTGGACAAAAAAATGTACGACGTTTTTGAGTCTTCTCTTCTCCAGAGTAATAATGACAACAATATAATGATTATTAAATCACTGTCATTATTATGGTATTTAGCAGTTGCGTGCGTGCGTGATTGTCATTATAAAAAGGAAGTATCATTTCATTGTACATCAAGCCCATTAGGCGAATTCGTCAATTTTTTCCTCTCTCTCTTTGGTTTCACTTGCCGCGATCCTATCCCCCACCCACGAACGAATCTGGAAATTTTCTGCAGAACACGCACAAGTCAAATCCCAGCGGCTACACAGTTGTTCTCCAGAAATAAAACTTTCCCAGAGAGAAGAAGAGAGAAAAAACTCCACTTGGCTTGTCAAGTGGTCAATTTATGGAGTTTCAAGTGGTGATACATTCTCACACATGTACAACTTGCTCGAAAATAATGACGACACTGCAGATAATATTTTTTTTCTGAAGAGAAGAGCATTTTTCAATTTCCCGACCGGAACACAAGGTACCTATCAAAACTTAAATGATGTTACACATACATTTTCTTTATTTCTTTCTCATTCCTCTTTTGCTTTGTAGCATTTTATCTGCGATTCTGACTTTTTTTTCTGTTTCTTTGCCCCGCCATTTTATTTCCTGTCTCTCTGTCAATCTCATTTCCGGCCGGAGCTCCAAAGAACAAAAACGCCTTCCCTACAAAAAGTAACAAGGCGAGATATGGGGTGACTCCCACCCAAAAAAAATTCTTCTCGGTCGTGTGGCACACGCCAAACGTGAAGCACCAAGACCCTTTTCATATGCAAATGCGTACAATTTTCCCGAAAGCACATCCCGGGTTTTATATACTAAACATTGCCCAGTTTCCATTTTTACTTCTAAAAATCCTTCCCTTTCTCAAAGAGAACATTTTTTATCCTTCAGGACAAGTACCATCCATCTCTCTCCCAAGCCGGCTGCCATACCGCCAATGTCTGATCCCTTTTCTCCTCCACCACCCACCACCACCACCGTCATCATTTCATTTCATTTTGTGTGGGTGGTGGTAGCCCTGGTATGTACATTACCCCGTATTCAACAAAGTGGTTAAGCTGTAAAGAATTAGGGCCTACATCACGACGGGTCCATTATTTAGTTGGCTGCTGCGAGAGAGCGTGCCCGTGTTGTTTTGGACTTGCTATGTAGGACCACATCTGCATACTCCATTAAAAAACGCCATAATATTCCCTGCGTTCTCGGCTCGGTTCTGATTCCACTCAAGAAAAAAAACTTGACTACCCAAAACGGAACAACATACCAGCAGCTTTTCCATTTTAACTTGTTTCCCAATAATCATTCATCTTTGTCCCCCTTTTCTCCTCCACCCCTGTAGCCCCTCTGCGTCTTCCTCGCCATCTTTCAAGAACAAAAAGCCTTAAGCAAAAACCTCTGAGAGTGAACGAACCAACGAACGAAACGTTCCCAGTATTTACATACAAAAAACAGAAGGCCTGCCACCAGACAGTCGTGTCGACCAAAAGGATTTCTTTCCCTTGCCTTGTCCACGTCACAGCCTCTCTCCATCTTTTCTGGTTTTGTGGCTGTTTGTGAACGTTAATACCAACATGTTTGTAAAAGTATATTTGTTACAAGGAACGCAACTCTACACAAAACAAATCTTTCTAAAAGCTCCTTTAAAAAGCACTCCACCATACTACACACAGCTTCCTCACTCCACAATTTTTTCTCCGTTTCTGCGTCCATTCTTTCATTCATTCATTCCTTCATTCCTTTCGCTCTGCTCCTATTATTAATACCTCCTTTTCCATTTCCTGTGTACCCTTCTCTCCTCTCTCTTACTCCAGCTTACCCCTTTCCTCATTACGCCCGCTCCTCTTCAGCAGTATAGCAGCAGTCTGCCTCGTTCAATAAAAAGGTAAAGGCATGCAAATGCAACCACCGCCGTGACACTAACTGCCACTATTATCCGAGCCGTTCACAAATTTGTTCATTTTCATTTTCCCTGTCAACCTTAATTCCCCTTGCCGGAGACAACTGGCAGCGTCCTTATTGGAACACACTAATCCAGCGGTGGCGGCGGTATTTTCACAACTTGACACATTACAAATTCCCCGTCTCGATATATGTATGGATATGCATCCTCGGCATACCTATGAATACAAACAGAGGATATTTTCCTATTCGACTGTGATTTACCATCCAATCATCCTCCCAATTTCCTTTGTTCCTACTTTTTCTATGGCCTATTGAAAATATGGAGCTCCTTTGATTCAAGTTCTCTGAACTGGAGAGAAAATTCTCCTTAATCATCAGTATTACTATTATTATTATTTTTCAATTCTAAACAATTTCTCCTTTTTTTCCTCCATCTATTTTTTCATTTTCGCTGAGTCAGCCTCCCATCTCATTACATAGTAGCAACGTTCCATAATACAGTTATGAAAGCATGACTGCCTCTTATTGTGTTTCTATCTCCCAAAAATGCTATTCAATTGGTAATTTCTTCAAGTGTTCGCATTTTTGGCAGGAGAGATATAGCAACACAGTTTCAAAGTGATAATGCTCCACGTGTATAGCATAATATATAGCAACCCCAGAATCCGTCGCCACTGTCTCTCTCTTTCTCTCAGTAATTGCCAGCTTCCTTCCTTCTGTACCCAATAAATCCAAAATGAGCTTGCCTTGTCACTCATTTCATCACCGCATACAGCCCGCCATTCCATCCACCACCAAATGTTGATTTCAAGCTTTACAGTTAAGCTCTTCCAACAAGAAAAAAAACTTCCAAATTCCACTCCACACACAGAGATAGATGTGGTATTTGTGCAAGCGTACTGCTGTATATTCACCCCGAGACACACTGTTATGCACGCACAATAAGATCACGCATTATTGGTACATTCCCCATTCCTGTTTTCATATGGCACGCATCACTCTCTCTCTCTCTCTCTCTCTCTTTCATCATTGATGAATCAATGAGCTCATTCACGCCTTTGTTTGTTTTTTCTCTCTCCCTCTGGTCTCTCTTGATGAACCAACGAACTTATACACAATACATATATATTCCCCATCCCAAAAAGCAGAGCAAACCAAACCAAACTGAAATAGTCATTCTATTATTTTCGCTCTCGCGCTCTATCTCCCCGTTTTTATGTGCTCTCTACGCCTCTCAAACTCAACAACTCTCTTTCTGTCCTGCTTACATCATCATCATCATCATTATCATCACAAAAACAAACCGTGATTACAATTACTACTTCTACTACTACCACTACCGCTCCTGCTGCAACTTTATACATACATTCCCACATGATGTTTTTTATTATTCTGTCAGGCCATTGCCATTCTGTCACAGAAATTTGTACGATTGACAAAAAGAGAAAAAAACACTGCATATTCTACACTGCAGTAATGCCACCACGCCGCTGCTGCTGGAAACCAAAAAACCACACACAACCCATCCCATAACCTTTTTCCTTTACAAAAAGCCATTCTCTCTCTCTCTCTCTTTCTGTATTGCTCTCTGGATTGACACAAAACAACTAAATAGAAACAGTTTGGTAAATACTGGTTTCAATTATTTTTTTCTTTCTCCTGCTGCTGCTGCTCCGACATCCACAAAAAGAGTCTTGTTTGATGCAATCTCTGTCGTTCTTATTTACGTTTACCTTCCACCATTATATTATTGTACTACCATCACCACTACTGTCACCACCAATAAAAGCCATACCACTACCATTGCACCAAAATAAAAAGCCAGAGGATTGACAAAAAATCAAACCAGTCATTATAGCTGTTGTTATACGTTGATGTGATTTTTCCTGCTTTACTTTCTATTCATTCATGTATTTCTCTCTGGCTCCTCCTGTTATTTGTATTTTTTTCCTTTATCGCCCTTGCCAATCCTCTCCGTCTCCCTCTTATCGTTTTTTCTTTTTATGACGCAACATTGAAAACACGTGTCACACTATCAGGTTTATACCATTTTGATGTTTTTTCAGGAGGCTACGGATCCCAGCAGCCCAGACACACATACTGAGAGCGCACAATGAAAAACAGCTCTCGCGTCATATTGTAAACCACCTCTAAAACGGTTTAGAGTGAGTAGGAGAGGAAGGAAGGAATACACTACAGCAAAAGGTGCATATAATTCTTTTTACTATTTTACCATATCGTATAGAAAGCAACCATGTAATGTGGTGCTAAATCCGATAATAATATGCAGTGCATGATGTGATATTGTTGTATGGGGCAATTTCAAAGGAGAAGAAAAGTGGAAAGTGAAACCAATTCAGCGGAGCTGGGTGAGGAAAAAAACAGATGCAGAGTGCACGCAGGAAGGCAGGCAGCCGTGGAGTGTACCTACCACACCACCAGTGTACTCGACATTGGCAAGGATTATGTTACAACTCATCACCACCGCCACCACCACCATCAGCATCGTCTTCCATTCGAGAGTTTCATTTCCCTTAACTCCTTTGAGAGGAGAAAAAAAGTAACATTAGAGAAAGAGAGGAAGGTTGTAGCAGATCATCCATGGAAGTAATAGAGGAAAAGTATATATGACGATGGTCGTGGCAGGGATGATGATAGCAATGATGGCGGTGGAGGAGCGGTTGTATGAGGATGCTGGCACGTACATTTTCTACTGCTGCAATGCAGAGAATGAAAAACAATGGGAAAATGGAAACAGACTAAGAAGGAGAGGAGGAGGAGGAGGAGAAGACGAAGAAGAGGAGACACAAAATCATCCATTTCAAATGCACTCTTTCCTCTCTCTTTCTCTCTCTCCGTCTCTCTTGCCACCGACAACAACACGACTCTCCTTTTCTCTTTCCCGTTTCCCTCTCAAGCAGTCGCGCTACAGGAGTAAAGTCGACAAGCTCTCGCGTAGTGCATATTACGGGGTTGAGGCTGTTTAAATATGTACGAATTTCGTAGGAGGGAAAGTGGGAGGAAGTACCCCATTACTACAATAAAAATCCTTACAATACTTACATAATATAACGTCGGCTCTCTCTCTCTCTCTCTGACACACACATAAACAGAATACGCACTGAAATCTAGTCATTGTGTAGCTGTAATCCTGTTTGTCCTCCTTCCTATTCCCCCGGGAACAAAAATGGAGAAGTTCCATGAGTTTCATGCGATGAGCTTCATAAGAACAACTGCTGGTGTTGCTCCCACTGCAAGCTAGTACTCCGACGACAATGATGACGATGATCATTATTATTATTCTGTGCTTAAAACGATCCCGAATCCGGAGAAAACTTTTTTCCCCGGAATTATTTCGATTGTACTTGGTGCTGCAGGCGGTGGCAGAGAATGTGCCATTATAATAAATGGGCAAGAGGAAAAACAGTGGTGCGCTTTCGACACGGGATAATTGCTGGGTTGGTGCGACGGGGGAAAGGGGAGAAAGGTTTGTGTTTCAGAGAGAAAAGGTTTATATGGACACTCCTCCACACAAATATTAAGAGCAGAATGTGTCAACGATAATATAATGGCTTAATGAAATATTCAGGAAAAAGTAAGTGGAGCTATAATAATATGCATTTCTTTATTATTATTACTACTAATACCACTTCTACTACCACCGCCGGGACAATACTCTTTCCAAAGAAAACATTTACACTTGCCACGCTTGTCTGCTCGCAGTCGGCTGTCGTGTGGATAATGAACCAAGGATACAAACGCACAAAATTGTGTTCTTTCCCGACATTGCCTTTAATTTTTCTGGAGAGGCAGTAAGTATTGCAGACACTCGGAATGCTTTTCAAAGTTCAGAGACCTGTTTTGTCGAGGTGCTTTACGGGGGTGCTTGCTGGCGCTGCACTAATCATATTGCCAATCACGACACGGCTATCATTTCCATCATCAGCAGCAGCAACATCATCGTCGTCGTGATCATTCTCTCATGAACAATTTATTATGTATTCCATCTGAAATTCCAATTGGGCGCTAATTATTATGCTGCTGGGATGTGATCCTCATCAAGATGACGAAATTTCTGGAAAAAGTATACACTCCACTGGTGTGTGTGTGTGTAGTGTGTATGTATACGGAGTATGTGAGTATGCATGTGATACCTCCACGTACACGTCGCGCCGTGTCGCACCATCCAAACACGTATCAAATATCACAAAGTTTACAGAGAACGAGGAGAGAGAGAGAGAGGAGAACGGGCTGATGATTTATTCATTTTCCATTTCTCTCCAGGATTCTCCCAAGTCAGGGATTTTAATTAAATGAAGAAGAAGACTACAGAGAGATGCTGATAATGAGCTTGCCAGGCACGACTTCCAAAAAGATAGAAGTGAGCAGCAGTGGGATGAAAATGAAGATGAGGTGGAGAATCATCAACCTCACAGTCTCATCATCGTGTCATCCGTCTCATCAAATCACCGCATTCTCTCTCTCTCCCTCATCACCCCGTCATACCGAGTCTCTTGTCAAAGCCATCTTTTTTTCGCTGGGGTGCTACAGTGCTGCTGCTCCCACCGCAATGCCAACTTTTCGAGCAAATGAGCTCTAATGACTTGTCATAGCTTGGCGTGCAAAAGCAAATTTGAAAATGAAAAGGCAAAATGGAGAATCACGCCAATGAAAGAGGAAAATTGTAGTAAAACTAATTATTATTATTATTATTTAAATAATGAAACAGCGTTGCATTTTGCAGGAGGGTACATATTATTATCGTTTATTATAGTCCATTCGCTGCTGATATTCCAATCGTTAAAAGGTACTGGCTGTCTGTCTCTCTCTCTCCCTGGAATGCTGCCTTTTCTGCACCTTTCCATTTTCTTCCCTTTCATCCAAACTAAAACCACTTTTTCTTCATTCCACCTCGTCAACTTCTTTTTTCTACCTAGAGAGCAGCTGCCACATAGACCAGATCCAGTTTATTCTTTCGTTTCTTTGACTTTTCCTTCTCATTATATTTATTTATATTTTCCTTTTCAAGAAAATTAAAATGATATGATTGAAGCCCAGAGTCTTCATCATTCCCTGACATGCCATGAATTGGTTAAAATGGCAGGAAAAATGGAGATCAAGAGAGAGAGAGAGAGCAAGAAACCACGAAGGAAAAAGTTACACAAACTCTAAAAGAATCAAGACTGAGGAGAGAGCCTGTTGTGTGTTTTGTAAAGCAGCTGTCCTGAATCAGGAGAAAAATAATGAAAATGAAAAAGTTTTTGGTAGGTATTTTTTGAACGTTCTCCTTGTACGTGACAAGACAGCTGGTTGTGATAAAAAAAATCTTCCCGACACAGCGTGCTCCCACCA
>JAHZNE010003919.1:0-31091 GCA_027744055.1 Callyntrura sp. NNG-2020
GGTTTCAGATATTCTGCAGTGGCATTTTCATCCTAAATATGAAGAAATCAGAGAATATGTTATATGAAACCTCCTTCTAACTATAGAAACTATGAAAAGGGAGATCTTAGCATATGACCGTTAGTCACTTACTTGTTTAATTTCTCTCTTTTGATTTCTAGTAAGTTCCATTTTTCTAATTTCGCTGATTTCAAACAATTTTTCTTTCAGGTGCGAGTACGATGAAGGTGTCAAACGTTTCACTTGTCCCATGTGCAAAAAAAATAATTGCATCGCTTGCAAGGTACGGAAAATCATTAAATAGGCACTTGAAATTATTGTAGAAGTGCGTATCTAATCAAATGTATTTCATTCTAGGCGATTCACAATGGCTCATGCGAAGATTACAAAAATAGATTACAACAAAACGCAAACGATAAACTATCGGAGGAAGCTGTCGAGGTATGGATTTTCATGAACTCACAAAATATTGCTTATGCTAATTTAGTCAATGAGATGAAGTTTAATTGAGATTTTTCTTTCTTAAGAAATTAATTAAAAAAGGAGACTACATGAGGTGTCCTAAATGTAAAATTCCTGTTCAGAAGACAGTCGGTTGTGATTGGTTGCAATGTTCCTCGTGTAGAACTGAGATATGCTGGGCCACAAGAGGTAGGGTGAAATGACAATGATTTGATTGCTATTGAAATGTTGTGATATATTTCCAATCATTGCTGTTCCATATAAATGCAAGCAAACTGTATTTCAAACGTTTTTGTTTTTACCAGGTCCGAGGTATGTTTGCGATACAACATTTGCATGTGTTTTGATTTCGACTAGGTAGTAACAGTATTAAGTAAAATATTTAATTCATGACTTTGATTTCTATAAAATTATTATTTGTAGATGGGGCCCTAAAGGACGTGGTAAAATCGCAAAAAAAATATCTACACCTCCACAAGTATTTTTAGTTTCAGTTTTAGAGCTTGTAATTGTAATGATTGTCAAATTATATTTTCACATTTAACAGGGGACACAAGTGGTGGATGTCGGTGCAGAGTGAATGGTAAACTTTGTCATCCAAAATGTGGAAATTGTCACTGACCACGAGTTGTCCAACTGCCAGAAACAACAGTAGTACTAATCAGTATCTAAAATTAAATTGACTTACGGGATTAGCAACATTTTAAAGTTCAATCGAATAACCAGTCCAATAATAACTATGCTAATATTATGCTATACTGTTGTCATTTTTTTGAATCGTCTATCAGTTTTGTACACACATATTATATATATTGTATATTATGCTAAACGACCGGTATACAAGGCGAAAACGAATATATCAAAATAAATTGAAGTTTGCCCATTATACAGTTCAAATATGTACTGTTCTTGGATGTACTAATAAAATAATTACATAACGCTATCTATGCATGGTGTAATCATTGTTTCATTTTCGTTGTTAGTGTTTCACACATACTTTCTTTCGCTACACAATGATACATGTGGTTTTAAAATTGCATATCAAATCGCTGTAAAACAGCACCATTAAACTATAGGGATGTAACGGAAAAGTATTAATATAAAAACTTGTACTTGAGTTTGGAGACGGGTTCGGATTTTAGTCAGCTATCTTTCCAGCCAAAAATCCTCCAAGCATGGGTCCTATAATGTATACTAGCACATAAAATTCCAATTGTTAGTCATTAGTCATCAAAGGGAAAACGAAAAGGTGCTACTGCTGAGATGTGGTTGTAACAAGCACATTATAAACTACTACCTGGTAATTCTACCCAAACTCCTTCAGCTGGAGAAAATATAGCTGGTCCGATACTTCGTGCAGGATTTACTGAGGACCCACTGAGTAGAATCTGATATGGAAGGTGGGAATCATTACATCAGTTTCGACAAATATGCAACTATCTTAGTATAAACGGATGTACGTACCCCTGCTCCATGACAGGCGAAAACAGCAAAACCAATTGCCAATGGAGCGAAACTCTGGTTATTTACATTTGCATTGCTTGTACACCCTATTACAACGTATACCAACATAAACGTCAATATTGTCTCAATTATAACTCCAGTGAGTAATCCAACTCCTGGCGCCAGTAAACTTGCTCCAAGATTCCAGTTTGTAAAATCAGTGTCCGGATTGTAAGTTGAACCGGCATGGAATGTGTCATCTTTCATCGACACTACGCCCATAGTTGCGAACTATTCAAATGTCAAATAAGGATCATTTTCTGTAATTTTTTCACAAAAATCAATAAATAATCTAAAACATAGTTTACCTTTAGCAGCGCAGATCCCACCGCTGCACCGAATATTTGCGCAATACTATATTGAATCGCTTGAATGAGGTTGATCCGTCCCGCTGCCATTAGTCCAAAGGACACCGCGGGGTTCAAATGGGCTCCTGATATATGCCCGGTGGCATAAGCAATGGCTGTCACAACCAGTCCGAACGATAGTGCAACATGAACGGTGTTGGTAGGAATGGATTGACCTTGGTTGTTAAAGCCTATGATGAAGTACGATGTTTCGTCTTCCTGTCCTTTATGGTGAACATACGACGCTGCGGCGATTTAAAAAATCAAGCATAACTAAGTATTCTTCATCTTGGTAAGAGTTTTAAAAGTTAAAACATGGTAAGCATACCTCCACCAGTCGCAGTGACCACTGATCCGATTCCTATGAAAACTAATAAGGCCGTTCCAATGGCCTCACTTTTGAGCATGTTAAAAGTAACTGTTGGAACAAACAATGTAGAAAAGTGGACATTGGCGTGTAAATATTAAACCATTTAGTTAATATTTGTATTTAACAATTATTCATACCTGCTTTTTCTGCCATGCTTCTTATGGAGAGCTGATGTACTTATTTGTTGGAAACGACGTTAGATAATTGACCCCGACCTCAAGAGTTTTATTGTTTCTGTTGTTGAACAATCGAACCTTTCTACTACAGGAGCTGCTATACTTTTATTTATGGAGTTGGAAACAACGTTAGAGAACTAAGACGAATAACGTATCTCTCTGTTAGAGAATTGACCACAAAAGTTTATTTTTCTCTGTTGTTGTTGTATGAACGGCTACTTGCTCTGTTGTCATGAGTTTTTTCAAACGTCTCTACACATATAACTCAGCTTGTCGTAGTTGTTATTTGGTTGTTAACGCGACATACGCAGACGATTAAAAACCAAAAATTATAAACGGCCGTATGCTAAGATCTCCCTTTTCTAGTTTCTATAGTTAGAAGGACGTTTCAAATAAAATGTTCTATGATTTCTTCATTTTAAAAATGAAAATCCCACTCCAGAATGGAACCAATTTTTTTAAATTGCAACGTTTCCAGCCCTAATCTATTATAGCTCGTTGGTGACGTCTCTTTTAAAACGATTTCATCTTGAAGTTCAACATCATGGAGAATGACGATAGTCAGTCTGCGAGAAGTAAACGTAGTGATAAAAGCTCTAACAGTAAAGGAAGCAAAGGAAAAACAGCACAGATAATAAAAAGAGGAAACGAGTTGCGGGATACCCCGAATCTTAAGGAGGATCCCATTGTAGTTGCAAAGACCTATGAGGATGGGACAGGAAGTGTCAAAAGTAAGGATGACAGTTATCGAAAGAAGAAGCAATCCGATGCAAAAGGTAGCGACCCGGTGAAACCCGGCAAAGAAGACGTCGTGACGATCCAGGGTGTTCCACGAAAATCAATACTGGACGGCGGTCAAGAGAATCGGAGGAGAGAAACAAAGGTGGCAGAGCCAACCCAGCAGCGTAAAATAGTGGTTGAAGACAACGATAGCGACCTTAATAAAATATTTCGGTAAACGTTCCGCTCTAAATGATTCTTTATGAACCAAACTGTAAAAAAGTACTGACTGAAATATAATTTATGGAAAGGGTTACAAATCCAGAGATCATTCCTATAACGCCAAAAAGTACATCAACACCTGAAGAAGATACACCGTCAACGTCGTCAAAACGTGCACGAAAAAAGCAACAGGCTGCACCACCACCTCTACTTTCCCCTCCTCCGCCTCCAAGCAGTGTGGAAGAAGAATTTTACGAAATCGAGTCTCTTGAGTTAGAAAATGAAACATATGAAGACTACTCGTATCTTGAATACGAATCGACAGAAGAGTTCGCAGATGGTATTAATACAAATGAAAATACTTTGCTTGAAATAATATATTGATTAATATCAAACAGTATGGCGGTTTATGTTGGGGCAAAGGTGGATAATTATTTACCTCCATTTATTAGAGGAAGAAACGGTGGTCCAATCAAAATCTCGGGGTAGTCTGTTACGTGAAAGGTGGGACGCAATAAGTGAACAAATAGCTCAATCATATTACACGCCATGTAGGGTATTCAAACTACGAGGATATCACTCAGAACCTGATTTGTCACTCCCATTTGAAAATAAGTTCGACCCGAAGATAGATCACTCGGGTGATGGAGGGGGTGACCTGAGAAAGGGAAAGGAAAAATTTGTTAGCTGTGAAGATATTCCTTATTTTTCAGGGAGAGAACATCCAGATCTTGTTCGTGGGGTTCTGTCAGAAGTAATACTTCGCTCTTATGCAATTGATGACAATATGAAAAATTCGTGGTGGGAGCTTCACGAGTGGGAAAGAAAGCGTTATTCCTTTTTCGATGAGCTCTTTGCTATGGGCTATGTCGTCGATTCGTAAGAATTAAGATTATTGAAATTACCGCAATAACGATTTATTGATGTTATTATAACTGGCTCTTACATCTCAATGAATTTCCGTTTTGCAACTAGATTGGAGGTTTTGTCCCAACCTCCAAAAGGTTTAGACGGAAAACCCATCACCAAAGAGGAATATTTCGTTGAGGCAGAAGAAAAACATTATCGCAAGAAAGTAGATTATGGTAGAGTAGTTTTTAAAACCAAGCACGTTTACACGGGAAATTTTCAAGATTGGTATTTTGAAGGTCCGGGGAGATACTATTGGCAGGATGGAACTATATATCAAGTACGAACAGTTATCTTTGTTTTTTTTTAAATTTTATGCAGCATTGTGTATCTTTCTTTGACTTTGTTTGCTTTATACTACTACAATACATTTTAAAGATACTTTGATCAACAGGGAGAATTTTCATACGGTTTAATGCATGGTCCTGGAAAAATTCATTGGCCGGATGGCTGTATTTACGAAGGTCATTTCATACATGGGAAACGCACAGGATGGGGGGTTTATTCATCTGCAGATGGACAAAATACGTTTGCTGGTGAATGGTTAAATGGATTGCCCCATGGTCATGGAAAAATGTGGTATGACCCAGACGATGATGACAACGACTATTATGAAGGTCATTGGCAGTTTGGTCTACCACAAGGCACTGGAACTCGACAATATTCCACCGGAGATCGCTATGTAGGCAATTGGATAGAGGGACTGCGAAATGGTTATGGGATCATGATGTGGCTTCAAGAGCGACAAGTTTATAAGGGTGAATGGTTGGATGGGGTGCCGCACGGATTAGGAAAGCACATTTGGTATTTGGAAAGGTCTTCTACAAACAGTTTCCCGACTCGACATGTGTACCAAGGGGCTTGGGTTATGGGGAGAAGAGAGGGGATAGGAAAAATGATTTATCCTTGCGGCTCGGTTTATGAGGGGAAGTGGATGAACGGACAGAGACATGGAAAAGGGATGTTCATCAATCCGGCAGGAGATATTTTAGTGGGACTATTTCGAGCAGGTTCCATTCTCGGAGGTGCCTTTGATTTTCAAAACTTGAACATTAAAAAAGCTTTACAATTTGTACAAGTTTATCTGTTATTTTTAAAACAGGGTCTGATGTGCCGTTACATGCTCCCACGTATGAATGTGATTATGTTGGCCTAACAGAATGGCTAACTGTTAAATTCAAATTGCCATTGCGAACAGACAATGTTGAGGAAGAACGTTTATTGGAAATAACTAAACAGTAAATTCTAAAGGCTAAAATGATACAATGCAACATATCTACCTCCTTCATTGCTACTTTTATGTAAAATTCAAATGGCTTCAATCGCCAATTTTATTATTTTTTCCTGCAATCAGATACTTGCCATACATTCGAAAACTTTATCACCGAGCAGGGGAGTACAGTCAAAAGTATGGGAAGCATGGACTATATCCAGCATATATGAAAAAAGGTCAATATCCTTCAAACTCGCAAGCAAACTCCAAGGCACGAGAAAGTACCAGCAATATTCAACACGATTATTCGTATAATGTTCACCATCCACGGGAGTACAGTAGGTTAGATGAACCGGAACACATGAAAGGAAAATTAGATAAGCCAGAGTCTCTGGACGGGGTAAATCCTGTAACTCGATTTGGTCTATGGTTGCTACTGCGAGATTGCGACAAGGTTTTAGACGAAGTAACAATGGCGTATTACGATAAAATGTGGTGTGAGTACGGTGATACTATACAAAACCTTTATATTATCCTGTTACTATTTCATTTTCAAACACTTTCTTCCCTTTTTCAATTTGTAGGTGAAACACCACCGTTGTCTTTCCAAACGCGACATAATCCATTCGAACCGGTGTACCTATGGCAGGTAACTTCCTCTTGCAGTTTATGAATGTGTATATACAATATAACGACATAGTTTGTTAGGTTCACAGATTGAAGTCGACTGGTGTTGTTTCCCAGTTTCTGCAGGCACTCATAGTGGCGTCTGTTACTTATTTCATTGAAATTCCTAGACTACGTCAACACGTTGCTGAACAGGACCAAACCGTCTTGGAACCTGCTGCTGTTTCGGACACTGCTCTAAAATCCGGCGTGTCAGTAGCTGAACAGAGGAGGGCGATGATTGCCCGCCAGCATAGGTCTTTGTTGCAAAAGTACTCACAAATTCCTGGAGATCAACAGACAGTTGTGACCAATAAGAAATCACATAATCGAAAAGGAAAATCTCCTGCAGCAGGAGGAGTTCGAGATGATAGAACGGAAAAACGGCAGAAAAAGCATGGTGGTGACACCCACAATAAAGAACAATCAAATGGTATTGTTAATGGAGAAGGAGATCAATCCAAAAAAATGAGCGCTGTTCTGATTGAAAAGAATAAGGCAGTGGACAGTACAAATGATCCAAACACAAAGAAAGCTGGAACTGGAAGTCGAAGCTCGACCCCGGGCGCAGAAAGGCGTTCCACAGATAAGGATTCCATGGGAGGAAAGTCAAGAAAGAAGTCATCGAAAAAGGCATCAAAGGAAAAAGCACTGTCACAACAACATGTAGATGAAGTTAACAAAAGCAACCTTGAAGCTTTTTCCGGAGAGGAGGATGAAATGGAAGAGATTTTAGGAGAGGATATATCAGACTGTATGCTCAAATGCATTTTCCATTCTTTATACAATATTATTTTAATTTATATAATGTATTTTATTATGCTTTCATGTACAACAGCTCATAATGTCCGAAAGTCTGTACTATTTCAAGGAAGACCTGAAGGGGAAGCCGATGATAACGAAGCTCTATTTCCAAATAGTTTATCAATCAGTGAATGTTTTGAGATGTTTTTATTCAAGAAGTTAGTACCGTGTCTGAAGCGAGAACCCGGTAGGTCTAAATGAGTAGTAAAAAATAACGATACATAGACATGGGCAGTTATGTTATCTCTCATTCCCACAGGGGCAAATTTACCTCAAATGCCCCAACCGTTGCCAGCTCTAGTTGACATGTATGATGCATTTAAAGGGATTAAGCAGCGTGATGTAATTGAAGGTAAAGAATTTTTCCGCTCTGCTCTTCCGCACTTGATGTTTCCTAGTACTAAGGATGCATTATGGTGGCACCGGTGTCCAGAACCTCTTTCGCATCAGGTGAATATTGACGGGTTGTTGGAACAGTTTCATCAAAAGTTTGAAAGTGCAGGAGACGAATTTGCCCCCGATGAAAACTTTGACGACAAGCAAGAAAGTGAATATTTGGGGGCGCAAGCGCAGAACAGTGAAGTAACCATTAGGCTTCTTAAATTATGCAAGGATAACCCAAATGCTAGTGAATGTCATTTGAGAGGTATGTAATCTGAGAATAATTGCATGAGTTTGTACGTTCACTCAAATTGTACCTCTTATTCGTTTTTATTACTGTCAACACAGGAACTGTAATGGAGGGGGACCATGGAACAATCATGCCAATTGTCAGTAGTGAAAACGTTCTTGCGGACCTTAAAGGGGACGAGTCAGATGATTTTGCACCACTGGAAGATTATTTGACTGATGGTAATCCATTTGCAGAAGACGAACTAGTTCCCGAGCCTTTCCTATGGGCTGATGACTATAAATGTGTTCCCGTTAGGTATAACTATATTCTTTTATGTTACGATTTTGGCAAAACTTTGTGATTGTCGCTTAATTTTAAAAAAATGCGTTCTGGATGGCAGGCGGAAATATCAACATTTTGAAAATATTAACACCAACGACGTTTTCAAAGTAATTAAGAACTTGTACCCAAGGTTGTGCACGGGGAAACATGAGAAGCATTTGCAATTTGACGTAACTTTCATTATTCAATCAGTGCTGGAACATTTTTTAAAGTTACTTTATTTATTCCATACTTTGACATTGACACCTACATACCTTTATTTTTGCAGCTTATTTTTTGTGATTGGCTTTGGTGCATATCACTTTTAGCCAAAACAAGCACTGACAGGGAGTTTCGCGGGGCATGGAAAAGCAAACCAGAACGTGTCTTCACAAGTCCTGATAGTGTTGGAGTATATGCTCACTATATGAGACAAATAAAAAATAATCCTTATTTATCACCCACTCCCCCTCCAGGCTTCCATCCCGAAAGTCGACCGCGACCGCATGAGAATGAGGAGAAGAAAGCAGTGAAGTTTCTGTGAATCGTCTTTTGCAAGGAATATCATTAATTGACGCATATTTCTTTTAGTTTTAAAATTGTTAGCAAAATGTATGCAAATGAGCTGTAATGATAATAAATATATAAGCTTCTCCGACGGGATCACAATACAATACTTATGTTATAGAACCGGTCTTGTAGTATTGATTAAAGTCAGTGACATGACATTGCTGAGTCAGCATACATCTTTTTGTTAGACAGGATGGATCCAATCTATCAACTTGTCACTTTTTTGAAATTCGGGACAAGAAGATGTAATAATCTATTGAGCTTGACTATTTCATACTCGTACTTCAGTTCAGTGTGAGCGTAGTCTATCCCGTCCCGTCGTCTGCATCTGTAATACTATTTTTAATTGCATTTCATGTCATCATTTGTGCCATAGGTACATCTTGTATTACTTTGATCTTCACTTTTTGCAAAACGGTCGTTGTTTTGTGTTATCTAAACTTACTCCTTGATGCAATCTTAACACTAGACAATGACGGAGAAAATCACATACACACATCCTGATTTAACCTAGCTACAATCAACGGTGCAACTCCAATATAACTATTGCGCTGTTGTTGCTGAAGCTGAAGATTCATGTAACATTTTTATTGATACCAAATACTACATGTTGTTCAATATTTAGTACGTGTATGCTTTCTCACGTATATCTAATATGTGTAATTGGATGTAGAACAAAATTCTGCCATTTTGAACAGTTGGAGGTGTTCCTACTCTTTCCTTCCTTCCCTTTTAAGCAGTCATGGATGACGATGAAGTTAAAAAAATCCAAGAATGGTTGAAAACCAAACGTGAAGCAACCTTTCGATGGGGCACGCGGATGTTAAGAGGTGGGCAACGATATTACAACCCTTGTGTGTTGGACAGAACGGGATGGTAATTTTATTTTTATAGTTTTCCTTACGTAATAGAAGTGTTGCAACTCCCAACTAACCTTCCGTAGTACATTGCAGAATACCTATTTCAAATTAGGTCTGTATAGGCCTAACTGCAAAATATATTATCTTGTAGTAACATGTTCTAACCTACTATATGATTAATTATAAGGATAAGATTGTATAAGATAATACTAACATTGATTTTTTTATATTTTACATGACATAAAAAGGGAGAACTTTTACCTAAGCTTGCCATATGACTACGACATAAGGAACGACAAGGTTTTTAATGCTTCCTACTCAACGTATAAGCGACTTGGAGATCTGGGTTTCAAAGGGCCTGAACCTACAACTTGCGTCAGTATTTTTAATTAACCAAGCATTGAAACCATTATATACCTTCTTATATTCCCATTTGCTATAACATGTGAGATATATTTTGTTGATGCAAAATGCGAACTACTGGAATAATAGGAAGCCATGCGCACTGGTGCTTGTGGTCCTGACCAGCATAGCTTCACAAGACCTGCGTTTCTCAGATATCGACAAAATGATAAACGACCTGAGCCGGCTTACCGTCTTCATTTGGCTGACAGAACCAACTTACATTATTTGTAAAAAAAATTAACATTGTTTGTAGGTCCTATTCTATTCACTACACTCAATTTTATTACAGTAATTGATATCACATTTACTTTATAGAAATTCGGACCCTTTAGAGGGAGTCCTTCCCTATGGAAGACAAGGAGATATGCTGAAGTCTAAAAGCGTTACACACCGCGACTTCAAATGGCGAAGACGTTGCTGTCCCGTATGTCATTAAACATAAGTTAACCATGCAAAATTACTTACAAAAATTGCTTGTCTGTATTTTATTATAGCCACCTCCAACCAAAGCGACAGTGGAAAGAGAAGTTCATCGATATGCAAAAACTGATATTCAGAAAGGAGTACTCGTAGACGATGTGGTGAAATTCGAAGTAAGATTAGTTAAACTATATGAGCATATATAGCACTATGTCTATAGTTTGTGTTTTCATCATGTTTAACGGAAATATGAATAAAACTGCTTGTTAACATTTCATAGGATGATCCACCAATGTCATTGTTTGCAAATTCAGACTTAATTAAATTAAAGAAAGCTTTCCATTGGCCCATAAATCCAATAACGGAGGAACCACTTGGCGGAAATCTGTGCTATCATTACCCTGATGAGTGTATCAAAAGTCGAGCTGCTGTTTGGCCACGCGTACTTTTCGTTTGATAAACAATACAATAAGATTGACATGTTTAATAAAAATTCATTTACATAAAAATTCATGTTGTCCTGCAGGGTGAGAACCGAATCATGGAATATAACCCTGTTCACATTCCAGTGGACAGATGCCAAGTTCTCGCCCACAAACCTAAAGAGCGCAAACACAACATCTGTTGTATGGATCCAACATCGAATTTAACAACGTATTTGAAAACAAGATTTCCTCAGCCTAATTGGGAATGTTGGGAAGAAGTTCCGGACTCTTGTAAGCGTCAGATTCCAACAGAATGCTGCTTTTATACGGCGGAAACCAAAGGACCGAATAAGGCTGCGGATGCCATATGTCCACCAAAACCACCGTGCCCTCCAATTTATGCTTATAAATGAACTTTCAATGCCAAACATCGAATTTAAGCATTTACTAATGTAAACGTTGCAACAGCAATAGTAAGACCTATATGTACCACGGTCACGTCTCGAACCTTAATATTTATGTATCATTCATAATTTATAACAATAGACAAAGCCATATAATTTCTATTTTCAATTATTCCCACACAATGTAATCTAACACTGCATAAATATCTCTCAAATATTCATTTGTTACAATTATTTTATCTTATATTCTCACTGTAGAGGGCTTGGTCTTGAAACGGACTTTCGCTTGATAGTAGTCGATATTTTTTATTTCATATTAAAATTTGGTAATTAGCTTTCATAAAAGTTATTTAGAAAAGAATTTCTTTCCACTTTTAGCATGATCATCCAACAATGGACAAGGTGTGAATGTTGAGCCATATGCTTGTTCATATTCTCGCATTTTCGCCACGAGTTTATCAGCTCCATATGTATCGATGAACCTGAAAGGTCCTCCAGTCATTGGAGGGAATCCCAATCCAAATACAGCACCAATGTCACCCTCAAGCTGCATTGAGTAATAAATTTTATAAATGCTATTAATGATAAACGATACAAATTCGTAATTATCTAATAAAAGTTAAACAACGTACTGGATTACGAAGAATGCCTTCTTGTAAACACATAACGGCTTCGTTACAAAATCTGGAAATCATTCTGATTTGGCAGTCTTCTTTGCCGATGGGGCCTTTAGGTGCAATTTTGTTCTTTTGAAGAATGTTAGTGGCAGCAGAATTTAGGGGCTTCGGCCCTTTTGAACCATCATATACAAAGAATCCCTTTCCTGATTTTCTTCCTAAAGTATAAATAAACATGACAAGGTGTTATTTTTAGTTTCCACAATAGTCTATCCTCTCAACAGAATTATTTTCAGTTTACCTAAGTTCCCATCTTTTACAAAGTCTGCTAACAGAGTAGGCGGGATTCCTCCCGTGAAACGTTCCCCGAATACGTTAGCAAAATCAGCCGCTATATGTGAAGCCACATCAAGACCCACTTCATCAACTAAGGTACAAGCGCCAACTGGAAATCCGAATTCCGTTGTAAATTTGTCCATATTCTTAGGATCGATTCCTTCCTACATTAATATAAGTTAATTAACACATTTTTATTGTAGGAATCATGCTCTATTGATAGTTGATAGCATTATTGAGATGAGAAAATCTTACCAACAACAATCTAGTTACTTCACTTGCGAAAGCACCTAATATTCTAGTTGTGTAAAACCCTGGACCATCTTTCACAACAATAACAACTTTGCCTTGTTTTAATCCGACCTACGTCAGAAAAATATAACTCAGAATGATTTATAGTGCATTTAACATCTTTGCAAGCCTAAAATCTAAAAACTCACATCCACAGCAGAAGCCACGGTATCCTTTGATGTCTGGTCTGTTGTGATAATTTCAAGCAATTGCATTTTATCTACTGGACTGAAATAATGCATACCGATGACTTTGTCTGGCCGTTTACTTGCTTTGGCAATTTTCTCAATCTGAAGAGCACTTGTGTTGGAGGCAAAAATGCAGTGTTCTGGGAGGTACTGTTCTACTTCTTTGAGTACTCTGTATCAGGAAACGTAATAACACGACAATTAAATAATTGGCGTACCACGAACGTAGCTGCTTACCAAGATGAAGAATTACCTGTGTTTTAACTCAATATCTTCAAACACCGCTTCGATGACCATGTCCAGTTTGTCAAAGTTTTTGTAATCAAGTTGAAGGGATAGATTGGACAAATACTTTTCCATATCCGCACTAAACAATCAAATCATAAATTCCAGAACATGGGGCATAAATGTACGATGTACGCAATCTTTGTCTATTCTATGGACTATGTTCCACTAACTTTGAATATCGCTTCCGCTTAACCCCAGTTTGAAAATTTTTTGATATTTGATTATGACCGCGTACTAAGCCTGGTTCGGTTGCGTCCTTGAGAATGCACGAATATCCTTTATCGATTGATACTTGAGTTATTCCTGCTCCCATTAAACCAGCTCCCAGAACAGCCAAATTTCTGTAGATTAAAATACAATCTTTAAATACCTGTTTGTGATACTTAAATCAAATTATGTTCTTGAGCTTAGTTACTTTGCCGGTCTTTGTGGCTTTCCAAATGCATTCTTTTTGCATTCAGTTTGTCCATGAAACAAAGAAATAAGGCCTTTTGACTCAGATGTCATAGCCAACTCTCCGAAACCAGTACACTCAGCTTCAAAACCGGATGCTGGACCTTTATCCAATCCTGTTCTTACTACTTGGAGGATTTTCAGTGGTGCTGGATACAAACCCTTAGTTTGTTTCATGACTTGTCCTTTCGCCTTTTCGAATATCTTGTCTTTAACAAAATTAATTTTCAGAGCAGCGTCCATAACCTTAGTCATTGTAGATTTCTTTTTTGTTGTTTTGAGACTTCCGTTAGCTAGTCCCTGAGCAGCTTTAACAGCAACTTCTTCCAAATACTGCATCGTTCTGTAAACATTAATTCAAACAATACTATTTTAGGTATATACGCATATACTTCAACAGCATTTGAATCTGAATGTAACTTTTAATTATTTACCCACCGTTGGGCTTTGCTTGATTTATTAATATTACCTTGTCTCAGGTGCATCAATGTACATATTTTATTGATGTATCAGTAAAATATAGTATGATTTTCAATGTTTTTTTTTGAGAATGTTAAAAATATTTCAAAGCAAATAACCTCAAGTCCGCCACCCAAGCAAGAACCGTATATTGCTGCTACTATAGGTTTACGGGAGGCTTCTATTTCAGCAAGGACTCGCTGTCCGTCTCTTGAAATTCTTGTTCCTTCCTCTACAGATTTGCAACTATATATGCATAGTCATTAAATGTTAATTCATGTTCATATACTACTTAGGGAGACATGATAAGTGCAAAGACTGTTAAATGCTATTTTCACCTTTCAATCATGGAGATATCTGCACCAGCTATGAAACAACCTGGTTTTCCTGATATCACTACAGCTGCAGTAACAGCTGAATTTGATTGGATTTCTTTCATTGCTTCTATAACTTCATTCATCAAAGGCAAATTCAGTACATTTACCTTTAGCAAATAGAAAAATTGTATTACAAAACTTCATTTTAAAAAAGTTAATGTTTTAAATGTTTTATCAAAATTACTCTTGTTCCAGGTGAATCCAGTTTCAAAACTGCTACATTATCTTTTATTTGTATGTTTACGTGGCTTCCACTCATTGCAGCTGTGCGCGATAAATGTCTTCTCACTAAAATTATCAGACCCGTATTAATTATTATTATGTTTAATAGTTGCAATTAACATGTATAATGATTAATTGTTTAAAAAGGATAACTATTATTAGTGACCACTACATACTGTACAGTTCACGCAAACTAAAAAACTACGAACGAAACAAGTGAATCTACAATTTTTCACAATATATACTTACGTGAATTCTTAAACCCAAGAGATCCTAATCCTATTCTAGCACAGGACGACATCCGATACAACGACGACATAATTACTGACTTATACTTTAACTGTGCTCACGGCCGGTTTGTTGAAGACAACGAGCTTATTACTGAAATACACTGTAAAAAGGAAGAAATGTTTTCAGTACTTGGTCAATAACTCTTTTATTTTTATCATAATGGTTTATCAAAATCTTCACTAGATCCAGCTATGTAATGTAGGACAGTTCCTGTCACATGTACAATAGAAATCTTGAAGGAACAGAACGGATAACTGTGAGATTGACAATACGACGTATGAACGAACACAAATGGAGCTTAAGTATATGGTACTTATCGCCGCTTTCACCTTCCCTTTCCCTACTTGAAAGTTACCAGAATTAAAGATAAATGCAGTAATAAGGAAAGTAAAAACTAACAACAGACAGACACCGAAAAAAGGTTATTTAGAAATATTGTGCCGCTAAATGGAAACTGAAACCACCATCTGATGACTGACTGAGTTTCCACTTGCCTACTAGCAACTAGCCTACTACTGACTACATCGTTAATTTATTGCAATTTAAATTTTTGTTAGATAAAAACTACAGATGACAGAACCGTGTTTGCTTTTGCCGGAATGACAGGCAGACACAGATGAGTATTTGTCCGCTGTTTTTTAAAAGTTTTACATTTAATGGTCTACGTTTAAGACAAAATATTATTTTGTCTATATTTTAGCAGTCCAATTCAAACCTTAAAGCCTTAAACACGTTCCCCCAACTTACCAAGAATAATCAAGTATTAAATAAATAAAAAACTATAATTTCTAAATGTTGACTTCTCTCCAACTTGTGTTGTTTCAGTTGTTTGATGATGTTGATCTTTCAGCTTTGGACTTTGAGCCTGTCTCTCTCTCTCTCTCCACTTTGCCAGCCCTCACAACAATCCAATCCAGCAGGAAAAACGAGGACTCGACTGCTACTGCTACTGCTATATTCATTGACAAGTTCACCAAATGAAGAATTATTAAAAACGAATACAAATTCAAGCTATTATAATACCTAACTCATACTAGCGTACCTGACTGTACATGAATATAGTCATACCGAACATAATACACACATGTAGACTACAGACTCAGACACATGAAGATTGCAAAAGCCGGCAGCAAATAAATGGTGTGGTTTTGGTGGTGCTGATGATGATGACTTTACTTCATTACTTCCAATGGGATATGTGTTGTAACGTTGTAAGTGTATCGGTATGTGTGCAGACGTAGGAAATTACGGCGTTAGTGGTACAAAAATGTTTTATGCCACTTTCCGACTGTATTTTAATTATTATTATTCCTTATTCCGGCTAGAAAAAATAACTGAGGCGCTTATGGAAGCAAGAAGCAACCAGTCTGAGTGACCATTATTGAACGTTCTCGAGCTGAGACTGAGACACAAATCAGTATTACCCTTTCTGGTTGCGTTAGTAAGTGGAGGTCGAAGGTTCAATTTCCTCCACACAAAATCCTTGCTTCACTTTCATTTACTTACTCTATATACAGCAATGCTTTTAGCTACATAAAATGGTGATGACATATAATGATGAGCATGGGAAAAAAGAAATGTGTAGGATCAAGCAGGATTGTACCTATGCTGCTATAAATTATAAACGCAAAGCCAAAAGCTACTCCGTTTTCACTATTTAACTATCCACATGCGACAAGAGCATTTGCATTAAGGTCAGTCGAAATGGTATAGCCTACGGTGGAAAAATAGGTAAGTGCTGTATGTTTCCAAAATTGCATCATTATTAATAAAACTTGTGAATGAAATTTATGGGAATGGGTATTTGGTATGCATATATTATCATTACCGGCACGAAGTATCATCTGTGGACCTGCTGGTACAATGCAATAGAAATGGCAGTAGCACAAGCATACCTGTGTCGACTATTTATGTATATAACATGTATCATTAAATCAGTGAAAATTAACGAAATTATTGAACGAATGTGAACGTGAAACGGTAGGTGTAGTTTGAGAGGTAAGAAGTTAAAATGTGTGGTATATACATGGGATAGGTCGTACGGGCGCATTAAATAATATTTACCTTTTAACTTGATTACACGCACATATGCCGATATCCGAGGAGCAGAAAAAGATGAAAATTCCATTGGTAAAGATCTCATGCAGAATTTCAAGGTGTGCAGCATACAGTTTTTCGTGATGATAATGGCGATTTTATTCAAAGAAATAATCAAAAGACTCAGATCGATTGGGGCACCGAGAGACCCAAATTGTTTAAAGTCGTCTGCTCACAACTTATCCGATCCGACGTATCGAAGTTCCCTTTCATTTGAATTAAAATTGCTCAAAATTTGTTTTTATTGTTTTTTTCAACAATAAACAGATAAAAATAAAAACATATGCATGACAATTTTTAAACTAGCAAGAAATGATTTCAGCAGGATAACCACGAGTTAATGTTCATTTCATTGTTGTCTACATCATTTGACCATCGACATCGACCACTGCATAATTTTAAAAATCTGCCAGTGCTGGTTTTGGTTCGGTTTGAAAAGCTGACTAGGCACACGGGTGGCAAAACTGGTGTTGGTGGTACAAAATTTTAATCAACATCAACATCTACTTAAACTTCCATCTTGCGTATTCCACACCACAAGTAAGGTTTTTTAATGATTAGATTAAGTGAACCTAAATTCCGGAATTCCACATATTAGCCTTACTACTATACTTTTTTCAAAATATACAATGTACCATACAAGTTGCCGTGCATTCCTTCTTATCCATGTCCCTGTGTTCTAATAGTGGTCGTACACAAGATTTTTTCATCGCTGATTATTATAGGCAATTCTTTACCTTCAAGCTTTAATATGATTTTTCCGGAACTATACACCTTGCACTTTCTTACTACATATGTCAATTGCAATTGCATCCTATCATAGAATGTGTGTAAAACCTCTTATGATATAAGAGAGGCGGTTACTTTACACCTTCAATATGTTTATACGTACCATTTCCTTTTAGGTGAGTGTGAACCATTATATTATCTTGCTGAATTTAAACGCAATCAATTTCAAATTTATGTTGCATGCATAACGTTGACTTGTCTCCTCATGGGCATTATGGCAGAAAATCCGGGTTAACAATATACATTGATGATGGATGATGGTGAGTTGGAAGACCTATATGCAGTTTTTAAAAAGCAAAAATTATCATCATTTCAGCATTTTTATATACATTTTTGACTTGGTACCGAATGGCTTATTTTAATATTCAGGAAATTCCACCAATTTGCGAAAAAATAAACTGGGATTGTGTGTTTCAAAAAGATGGTATCGATGAAGATACAGACAGGTGAGATGCAATGCAGATTACTCTTAAGGACAGACGGACATTACTTTAAACTTGAAGATAATACTATATACATCTAAATGCAAACCCCTAAAAAAGTAATATGGGTATTTTTGGCACTCTCAGTCAAAACTAACCAGTTCCATATATGTAATATGCTTTGTCTTTACACATTTTCCAGCTACGCGTAAAGAAATACCATCTTCCTGCGTGTCCTTTTGTTTTCTTCAAACAATTCCATTGAAATGATAAAGTAAACTATTAGTCTACATTTATTTATCCTTAAACTTCTAAACTTCACGATAAATTATATTAACATTCTACTAAAAAAATAAGAAACGCGCATGTCACTGTGTTTGTTTCTTATCACGCCTAATATGTTGCCTCCTTGAGGCGTTGGCGCATTTTACGTACATTGCTGAAACAACAAATATTCATTACGCCGCCGATACCGATGGTCCCCCATTGTGCTTACATTCTTCCCATTGTCAATTTTCACGGGTATTTTCACGACAATGGCCCACAATTGTTTACTTTACAAAGTTACAGCATCCTTTGTGAATATATCGTAATATATTGGGATCAGTATTACATTTACCTGAATGCTTTTCTTGACTTACAAACATCCACGTACCAATTACAATAGTAATTCGTTTCATCGTCCTCAAAGGTGCTAAAGGGTTTCCGTCGTTTTGAAGGTCACTATATTCATTTCAAATCGATGTCTGACGGTGAACTGCAAAAAATGATTTAAAACATAAAATTGAACTATAGAAATACTTTGTTGATTACGGAGGTGTCGTGTCACTACCTCATTTTTTTGATTTCTTGTAGTAGGGTGGATCTCTGGGGCATTGTAAGACAAAAAAAGTTAACAGCGTTCCGACTAATTAAATGCTTTATAAACACTGCGCAAAAGAATAAACCAAATAGATGCCTGCTGTATAGCTCTATAAACAAAAAAATGAGAAATTCCCAAAATCCAGCAGGGACCTGTCTCCGTTTCAAATCAGACAGCGATCGGTCTTTAGTAAAGCTATTGTCATCGTATATATACACACCCTTCTAAAAGCTCATTTATAGGCAGTTAAATAAGCCAACTACAACACTGCCCACATTGCTTACTGAACACATCACATGATATCATAATCATTATTATTTATATGATCCTAGTAAAAATCTACATGTAACTGATGAATGACAAAGGATACTGCAAAGCATCGGCTCCTCAGTTGGAGCTCAGCGGCTTCTTAGAGTTGATCACTTTTAAGGGGTGCACCAGTGAATTGAGACGAACATTAGACAGTGTTACTTTTTCTCTAAAACTTGGTTCAGCAACGGCTCTACCTCCTTTCAAATTTCTTACAAGCGCAGCATGTTTTCGCTAACAACCGAAGTGAATACACTTTGTATCGAAATATATTTACTGCGCTGACAAACAAATATTATTTTCATCCTCCTCAGCCATAACCTTACCTCATTATTGTATTTGTAGATGAATTAGATCATGTGCTACTGTGTGTCGGAGGAGTCAATTCGTCTTCCTGAGTAAACAAGCTTGTCAGAGGGACTTGTACAGTAAACGCCACCATCATAATCGGCACAGGTGTGTGTGTAGTGCCTAGTTATAACTTACCTTTTTGCAGTAACGTAACTACATTTACTTTCAAATGAACAGACTGCAAAAATTCTCCTTCAAACCTGCCAGGCTTGAACGAATCTCTGTTCTCTCCCCAGTTGCTCATTTTGCGGCCTTTTACAACAACGTAGTATGTAACGACAATGTAATAATCTAAGAAGCAGAGAGAGAGAGAGAGACGTATTATTTTGGGTGGAAAGGCAAATGGCATTGTGTTACTATTACTGACTTGCCAGTGCAAATGGCACATGATGCATTGTTCAGCAAATGAGTTGTACATTTTCAGCTTCAAAGCCACTAAGGGATGATCTTGATTTTTTTCTGTGCTTACATGAAAATACCTACTACGACATTAGTAAACACTACCAACACACACCTTCACTCTATTAATATGCAGTGCGTATTATAGAGAATAATACCCAGCAAAGGAAAGCTTTCGAGGCAACAAAGGCATAACAAGCGTGGCACGGTGCCTAAAGCTGCTGAAAAGTTCAGCTTGATTGATTCGCTCTTTTGCAACCATTTGAAATGTTCGCGTCGTGACTCGTGTCGTGGTTTCTTGTTGAAATATTGTTTAGTAATCAATCATCTTTCGTATTTGTTATCATTGCGGTTAGAAATAGGCAACGTTGACATTAAACATAACAACTGCAAAATTATCTGGTAAAATAAATGGTAATAATAAGTCCAGTGGGGATGATCTGTTTTTTAAATGTACACTACTGCTGTGAGAAATAAATTTAATTCAGTTTTTGAGTGACAAAGTGCCAAACCAGTTTACTTTTAAGTTAAAATCTTGTTTAAAAACGTTAAAAAATGTGAAATATTGGAAATTTTTATCAAGGTGTCACACATACCTACTCATCATTGTTGTCGTATCTGAAAGGGAACAGTTTGCAAAAAAGGATTCTGTGACACACGTTGTGTGATGTGATTGTTGAAGCAGCTCCTTTACTTATACGAAATTTATTGGGATTTCTGCACTTTTTTCTTTTATGCATTGTTTGCTCCTCTTGTAATGGAAAAGTGACTTTGTTCACATCTCATTGGCTTTCATCATTCATCCTTTCTGCTGTGTGACTTCTTGTCAGCGTCTTTCCTTTTGTTTGTTGTGTGAAGCCATGATAATTATCCCAGGCAGCTGCAACAGCAGATGGATAACTGAAATTGCAGTGACTTTTAGGATGAAAATATAACATTTCAAAATTACAGTGTTCCTGACTCGCTGATTTAAAAAAAAAGATGATGCACATGTAGTAGACAAAGAGTTCTACGTGCTGAAGATAACTTTCAATAAGAGACTACATGTCACTCATCCTCTGCTAAGTTCGATTCCAATTTGAAACTTATATTAAATGTGCCTCCTTATAGATTATCAGACGCTATATTATTAGTGTTGTACGTGCAGCTTATTAAACGCACACGCTTCCTTTGGAGAAGTAGCAAAGTACCAAGATGTTTCTTAATACTCAAATTCGTCATCATCATCATCGTCAACATCATCATAACCTTATTCGTGGTTACCTCAGTGGCTTTCTCAGTTTATGGCTCATCATCAAATTTTCAAGCTGTGGGTATCCCATTTTATTTACCTTTACCACCTTGTAAATTTATCTGGATACGATCAAACACGCGTGTCAAATTGAAGACCACATGATACCACCCAAATTAGCCCAATAAAAGCTTATAAAAGAGATGTGCTGTTGAGAAGGAAAATTAAAAGTGTAAAACACACAAGTGGAAAAAATATACGCGAAGCTCTTTCATCTACACGTTTGTATATGCAATGTGACATTTAATAGATATGGGTAGGGTGACAGGTTACAAGCTCGATAAAACAGTAATTTCTCTTGTACGACAGGTGCGCTGAGATTTTGTTGTTAGCTTGTTGGGGTAGACTGTTACGTGCCAGCCATGGCTTACAAAAATGCTGTTATGAAATTTTTTTCAGAAATTGATGCTTACTTAATAAAATTCATGCGCGTATATACATCTTCCAACGGCGGTTCAATAAAAGTCCATGTAAAACAAAGACAATTACTGTCTGTACGTTATGCCTGTTACAGTAAAATTGTCGATTTTTTTAAAATTTGAAATGATGCAACGTAATAATTCAACTGTTTAGCTCAAACACGAACTGTGTTATATTACAGAATAGACTTTGAAAATTTCAAACGTTTTCTGTCCGCCAGTTTTACAACATGAACTAAACTTGTCTCAGAGATTTTTCTGCCATGATTCTAATTCATGTTCAACATAGCTATTTAAAATTTATAAAATATTTTTGAAAGGATAAAACAATAAATATATATAACAGTATAGTCAACTTGTAGCATGTAAACATTATAATAATAATGGGAGTAATTAATTCAATTATGACATGTTTTCCTTTGTTCATGTCGTGCTACCTATATTGTAAAGAGTTTCAGTGTAAGAACGCACAGCCATTTATTGACAGATGTTACATTTATTGTTCTAATTATGAAGGAGAGTCGTTAATTCAGTTTGTCTTAAAATGCACTACTAATCGTTAACTGTCTCACTAGTACAGATTTTAAGCAAATTATGTTCTGTCTACAATTTTTACAAATCATTGTTATTTGTTTTGAGTGAAAATTTGCATTGACGGAGAGAAAATGATCCTTTATTACTTAATTACAGGTCAAATACTTGTTCCATTGAAGTCGGCCCTTTCCGATTGCTCAAATGGAATCGAGACTTTTGAGAAAGTCACCGGAATCGACTTGCCACCAGCAGAGAGAATACCTTTGTACTCCAGTACATCTGGGGCAATTACAGCAGATTGTTATAATAGGTAAGATTATTAATCGCAGATAAGACCGTAGCTATTGTTTAATTGTTTTAGCATTTACCATAAACAAGCAGCATAAAATGATATCTCATCTCTCTGACATTAACAGTGAAAAAGAAAAAAAAGGTGATAATTTTTCCCAATTTATCTCCATTTAACTAATTGTTGTAAAACTTGCCCCTTCGTTCTTTGTGAGGGCAAATACGAGAGGGTGTGCAACCATAAAACAACTATACGGCTGTCCAACAGAAATTTTTAATAATCTGATTAATTTCTTTCCGTAATCTTCTATTACATTAGCAGCACTGCACCACGGTTTCATTTCCTGCAAGACAGGACAAGGGCATTAACTGATAATCATATTAAAAACAAATCAGCATGCATACCTCCTCGCAGTAAGGGTTCAGCTAAAAAGCTGACTCCACATATTTTTTCGTTTTTTCGAATAAATGTACAATGTACCTGAAGTACAGGGTATAAAGGAAAAGGAAAGTGTCAGCAAAAAAGAAGCCAGGAAGGTACATAATATGTACATATAAACATATATATATATTTAAAAAAAAAAACGAAATATTTTCATAGTTTCATCATCATAGCACATTACTTTCTGACATTAATACCCTATCTAAGCCAATTAACATTGCAACCCATTGATACTATTTATATCTTAAAATCTTTCAAATTGTGCATACAGCCAAGCGGAAAAATGATGTTATACGTACATCACATACAAACAAGTAATGACCACTTTGCACTTTTGCACATGCTCACAAAAATCTAACTGATCTACCCACCTTAAAAGGCAGAGCAACAATAACTTCTCAGTGTCTCAGCCCCCATTACGTGCACTGCGCTGTACACACCCCGTGAGGCTGCTGTGCATTGTTGACGAAGTGCTGCATCGACAATAGCATGCAAAATATACCGTGGTTAATTCGATTAATAGCTCTTCTCACGTTACTTTCTTCATGTCCCATACTACCATCATCCTCCTGATATGTTAATTTACTCTCTTTTGCAGATGTCGAGCATCTTCAAGCTGTTCAGCTTTCTGGATTGACTACAATTCAAATGCCTGTTTTCGCCTCAACAGTCCCAAAGTCATTGACGGATCTACAGAAGTGGACTTCAGTAAAGCTGCTTCATATTACGAAAGGCAATGCCTGCAGGGTAAGGAGTCAATGAAATTCTTATTACATTTAATGAATTACATTAAAGTAATATTTAAATTTTTTGTCGGTTGTGTGTATGTGTGTAAGTATGTCTGCAAAAACTTCACTCCAAAGTGAAAAGATAATTTCAGTAAAGAACCTGGTGATAACTGCAGTAGACAAGTTGACAGTTGCTTCATAAAGAAAGAAAGCTCTTGGATCATACTTTAATTCTTCTACCAAGTACTTTGTTAAACATGAATATACCCTTTATGAGAACTAGAAACCGACCAAACTGACACAAATACATTTTTTACTGAGTTGTTGCACTACCCGAAACCAAATTTGACTCAGTTCCCGTTATTTCATTATTACAAAATTCAAAAAAATGTGTGTCTTACTGACACATCATCACGGAGGATGATACGAGAATCGAGAGGATGTCATGTCGTTTTTTCCTGTAGAGTACATAACTTTTTGCATGCCCATTTATTATGTGTAGTCGGTTATATTCCCTGTGATATTACAACCTTCATTAAAACAAACAATTGCTCTCTCTCTCTCTCTCTTTATTCTTTACAACTGCAAATCGTGAGTTGTTAATGTGGGCATAAAACTACTTGTTATTTGATATGGATCACTGATTACATAAGAAAAGCGTACCGAAATGGTCAGGAATGAATGACTGTTTAATCAATTTTATTTCGAAAAATGATCATGATATGAATATGAAAACAGCGAGGCGCTGTATTACAAAAGCCGAAATTTGTAGGAGGCAAAGCCATGAAAATATACGGATGTACGTGTTCATGAATTTTATGATGTGCGCGGTTGAGAATTAAAAATGCCCATTGTGTTTCAAGATCGCACTGTATCAGCGTTAAACAATTAGCTAAAATCTCTAACCAATTTCACGGGGCTACTAAAGTGTCATCCTAACGGTTGTACGGAGTAATGAATGACAGTGTTTTTTAAAAGGAGTCACTAATCGCTATAAGAGAAACTGCTATTACATGGCTATTACTGCCCCTATTACAACAGAGACAGGCTTAATGAAACGCCATGAGGACCATTCATTTCCTTCCTTAACTTTTTTCCTAATATGTATGTTGCATAAGAGGCTTCTCCTGAATTGCACGGTGACAGTACTGCAAAGCAATAAAAAAGTAAAGAAGAAAATATAGGTAAATTCAAATTATGTAGTGAATTATTTACATCAATTACTTTAAAAGTAGTTGTTGAGAATTGTGATGTGGTAACAAACCGATGAAAAAAATATTATCAATATATGAACAATAGTACAATGATAATTTACACGAAATTTTTGAAAAATGGGTACTGGTTGTGTACCTACCCTCAATCCTCGATTCGGCGGAAGCCCACTTTGGGTGGAGGGGGTGTCTCTCATCTCAAAAAATCGTTGCTCTCAAGAAATAGTAATTAAGTTGATGCACCTGCTGCATAACGCGTAAACGCGTCGTAGGCGAGTCATTTCATTGATGAATTTATAAGGATTTTTTAAAGTAGGGATGTAAGACAAAAGTTCACGGGACTTTGCCGTGGTGGTAAACAATCATACGAATTTTCACTACAAGTTTTACAAATAATTTGCCAGACAAGAAGAAGCAAAGTTGTATGTTGTATCTGTTTTGCTCACTCTACTCACATACAAAGTTTGAAAAAAATGCGAATACTCTATTATCATTCATACACGTGTGCAGTTGTAGAGAAAATGCAACAGGGACTTTGTTTTTATTTGCTATTCATATTATTAGCATACAACTTGCTATCTAGTATCCAGATGAGCATTCATTAAAATTTTTAGAATGTCAGTGTGTGCATACAATTGCATATTATGTCTAGATCTGTCTGCAAACAATCTTTGTTGTCAAACTAGTTTCTTCATCTTCCCACACTTCTTCTCCCTCAAAAGTTTGTCAAGAGAAGTTGCTGAATTCTTGAGTTTATTAGACATTATAGGCATCGGTATCAGTGAATGTACATAGGTAGTAGATTTGTTATCGACGACCACATCACATCATAACAAAAGGATTAAACCCATCAAAAATTATACAAGTTTGATGAATATAATAGCATCTCGAGAAATAATGAAAGTAGCACTGGTTCGGAAAAGCTACACCTGAACTTCATTTTTTTCCTTCACGACTTTCATGATGATTGGGTTTTCTCTACCTCCTCCTTGCCTGTCCCGTGTAAATAGATATTGTGCGTGTATGTCAGCAAAAAGTAGAAAATTGCCAAATAGCCCCTGATTAGATCACCGATCAGCATTAGCATACGCAAAACAATATTGCAAATCAAAATAGATGAACACATGATAATTTTCTAGCGTACAGCAGGACTGTAGAACTTGATTGAGAAGAAAAAGTTGCAATCTGCCCGAGTAAGATGAAGTAACGCAGGAATCAGGGATGCAAGCAGAGGCAAGCAATAAAGTTGGTTATGTAACTTTTCACAAGGCACTTTATGCCGGTGCCTTTATTGCTTGTACACAGGAGCCATGCGTAGTTTGTGTTAAAAACTGGGTGTAAGTATTGCACTCATTCACCCATCCCTACTCACACAAGATGCTATGTCGCATCTCTTCATCTGGTTTCTTCAGCTTTCTGTCATCTGCAGAGAAGTGCAGAGATGTAATAACTTATGACCACATGAAAAGCGGCGTCTCTGACCGACTGCTGCTAGTGTGGGGAGATATTACAAACAAGTCATTAAAATAATGCAGAAACAGGCAAGCAAAACATAAAAATCGGATTTCTTACCGATTCGCATACCAGTTCTAGGGGCATTGCTTGTGAAACAAGATGTAATGAAAACTGTTGCTCGGATGATGTCGCTATACTGCCAAGATACTGCGTACATTACCTTACACATGTAAAGTCTTACAAAGGATGTTAAACAAGTTCAGAAAATGTCAAACAAAAAATTGTCATACGGATACGCACTGACCAACCGATCATTAACCAAATTTTGATGGGGGCTATACCTATATGGTAGGAACTTTTTATGGCTTTGGCACTTTTTATAGTATTTATTTAAGCTCCGTCGTTGGCAAACAACGAACAGTGTGTATGGGCCTGAACTGAACACAGTAAAATTCTAAGGATAAACCTTTAATTATGGACAACGACGAAAAACAATGCAATGACACCCGGTTCCATTACTGTACAACCGATAATTCCATTCTTGCAAAACCTCAAACACTGTTATTACTCCCACGACCTGTTTTTTGTGTGTTATTCTAGGAAATTTACAGTTGCTCTTCTTCAAGCTACGTTATAAAAAAATAGGAAGAAAAAAATGTGGGTAATTGGGCTTTGGGTAAGTACATGGGCGTTTGTATTTACTAGTACATCTCTACGGGATTTTTATAGCTTAAAAATACATGAAATTCAATTAAAATGAAACCTACAATTTGGTGCCAGGTTTATTTTAGTTTTCGTGATCATTTAGATATTATCATTGATCGACCGACACACTCACACATGACACATATACAGGTTTTTATCCGAGAAATTTACATACTGTCAATGTCATTATTACAGATACACCTGCGCACTTCGACAGCATTCAACTCAAAATTTAGTGCGCTGGTACGCTTCAACAAGATAATAATAAGAGTAAAAAATAGACGACGAATATGAGCACGTTTTAATGATAGCTCAGTGCTTCTCAGAGTGAATTCTCTGATTACTGATTTTGTCCTCGATTTTTCAACAGGAGATATCTGCAGTAAAGCCTGGGTCACTGAGCGCATCCCCGGGTACGAACTGGCAGGCCATGATGATGTCATTGTCAGAAGCGTCAATTCAAGAAAGCGTTGTTCAGAACTGTGCCTGACTGATAAAAGACTACCTTGTCGATCAGCAGACTACTGGTAAGCTTTATTTTATAATCACGTATCAATAAGGATATTTTGCAATTTTTCTCTCTTTCTCTCGTCGTGCCATTCAAATTGTGAATGGGTCGTTCTCAGTAAACTTTGTAATTAAGTTGAGATGCTACCTTCCCTGATTAATGCACGATGTGTTTTTAAATTATTATTATAAAATTAGAGGTTTTCTAAGGAATTCTTTATGTTTGAAAACTCCCAATTTTTATCCCCAAAGGGTTTAGACGCACGGTTGGCGACTGCACATCAAGTTGAACATGTAACGTAGCGTGTAATGCAATACGAGTTTTAGGTTCGTCGGAAAGAAGATGAGTTTTACAGAGAAAAAAATGCGCGCTCGTTTTATACCTATAAATTACTGGCGGATTATAAAATGAACACATTATTAGGTCCTATAATATATTACGTGTATGACAGATCAGGCTTTAAAGTTCAAAGAAGAGTTTGGGTTTTGTATACACAATATTGCGCTCGATGTTATCTCCTCATAAATCAATGAAACAGCAATGTGTTTCAAAGTTTCAACACGCGCAAAAACGTACTGATCGACCTGTTTTGCCAGTAAATAAATACTTTTTGCACACATTGCATTGATTTCTGAATGCGTTGGAAAATGCTTGCGTTGCAGTTTAGCAAGCGGTATTTTATTATTATTTGCGATTGACAACCAATTAATGACGCAAGTCTCAGAGTATCAATATTACATAATGGCCTTAATATACGGTCTTTGGCCTAATAAATTGCTAATGTAAACAGTTTTGGGTCTGCAAAAGACCAGCAGACTCCATCACGAATGGTCGTACAGTGCATACAATAATGAACACACTATGTAAAAACGTTCCGTTTAATACAGTTAGAGATACTCAGAGATCGAGAGATATCTTTGTCTAACCAAAACCAGCTACAGCTAGTGAGTCTCAATTCAAACCAGACAACTTTTTTTTGCAATTGCCTAATTGATAGGTACATTTTCCACTATTCAATGCTGACATTCTTTTCTTACAATTTTAAAAATCGCCATTTATCTTGCATAATTTAGCTCTCTGTGTAAGCCTAGGTTAGTGCAAAGGGCTGTGCCGCAGATAAATAGATAAGTAAGTATACAATAGGAATCAAAATCAGGATTTAAATCGGGCTCTAGCAAGTTTGGTATCGTTGTCATTTACTAATAAATAATTGATGTGTAAAAAAGCGCATCGTTGACTTCATCGTTGCAGGAGTAGGTGTGTTCACACATAAGTTAATATAATATTATGTATAAACAAACTAGTCACCAGCTTTGATGGTACTGGTTGGTTATTAAACTGGTGGTGACACAAAAGAACTGCACGAGAACATGTCAAAAAGGTGTCACTATATTAATAAACATTTGATACCAGTTTTAAACATGCCATACATCTCTCACCTTACCATTTTAAGTATATGTAATGTAATATATGGTAATACAATTTTTAAAAATTTAAAATGATCACCTCTCACTCGTCATTCCCTATTCAAGATATGAGTGACGAGACGACGCACTTATTATAAAGCTAAAAGAAATATTCGAAATATGTAGGGTATAGGTGAAACATAAATAATTTTTAAAAAGACGAATGTTCTATTCATATATTTGCGCTATAAATATGTAAATTGTAAACATGACCCAGTTTTGTTTTAAACTTATGACCTGATACACTTACATATTCATCCCAGGGACTCCCGAAAAGAATGCCGGCTTTCCCGTGAAGATAGACGGACACAACCCGGTGCGTTTCGCAAGTCGAGTAATGAAAATGTCGAGTACATTGAAAACGCGTGTATTGGTAAGACAAGACCTTTGTACTACTAACTGACATTACACACATGTATATGCATCCAATTAGTACTTCTATATTTACCTGTTATCAACAAAAAAAGTACGGTTACTCATAAATTGTCGAATAAAATATGCATTCCCTTAATATTTTGAAACGAGACATTAATATGTTCAATGTACATATTTTATGTCAATAATTAGACTGACAAATATTGATGCTAATCGTTCGTTACCCTTATTACGGCTGCATGTTGGTTTAAGTTGTTAAAAGCATTAGCGAACGGTGAATAGTAAACCTGCTTGAATAGGTAAATATACTAAAAAAAATTTTATATCAAGCCCATTGTTCTTTTGATGTAGAGCCCATTACTGCCAAAGACAGACAATGTGAATGGCAGCTAATGCGCGGTTTCGAGTTTCCTATCGTGGATTTTACAGCAAAGGCATCGACTTTACAAGAGGTATTGCACGCTACTAATTATTATTACTTTATTGTTTTCCTCGCTTATATTGATGCTTCTAATAATTTCCTAAAGGTACAGCCATTTAGAAAGGTCTTGCAGTTGCCAAGATGAGCTAAGCTATTTTGTCACTCACTGTCTGTATATATGTGTCTATTACTGATGTTATATGTGACGTATATTATGCCCAAGATTAAATATGATTAATTAATTTACATTTTTAATTAGTGTCAAAAGTCATGCGAATCCTATGGAGCCTTCACTTGTCGTTCAATAACGTATGATATGGTTACTGCACTATGTGCTCTCAGCGGATCGGACATGTCCACCACTTCGACAAAGATGCTAAAATCTCACGAGAATAAGGTTTACGCTCAACGAGTACCTTGTATTGACAGTAAGTGACTGCCTTGTAGTATGAGTCAATGAGTTGGATGTGTATTCTTATCTTATATAACATGTAGTGATACGTACAGCATGCCTTTTTATAGACCATCTCTGCTTCTGCAAGTAACTTTTACTTTAAATTTGTTGAAATACTTGGTGAACTACCATAATACCTATATACGTAAAAATCCATTAGTCCAGGAAATGAGAAGAACAAGATGTAAATGGCATCCGGCCAGTAATTCATTTTTTGTCGAGGGAAAATGCGATAAGTAATTAGATTTGCCATGAAAGTGAACATAGATACTATTATTCCATGCAAAGAACAAAACCCTGAACGGAACGAACAAGATTTTATAGCTGAAATGGTTTCCTAGTTCAAGTTCATTATGACATCATATCAGCACGTACATGTGTACATGTCAGCATTGTATAATCTTGAAACAATCAACTCATTTTCAGAATTAAATCATGACACTGTTATTTGTTGGTGTAACGCTACTAATCTTATACTTTCTTGTGTCCCTCTTGTCCACCCTTCTATTTTTCGTCAATTTTCATGGTCAGAGTCGGAAAACTTGTGTGTGTCGTAGGGTTGGCCATATGTCAATTTGGATATTTTTGTGGACATGACATGTCCATTTGTCAAATTGACATGGACATTGGACA